>CABHPP010000771.1:0-15639 GCA_902168425.1 Peromyscus attwateri | reverse complement strand
AGGAAGGAAGGAAGGAAGGAAGGAAGGAAGGAAGGAAGGAAGGAAATCCCATCTGATGTCAGCATGTGCACTTCAGCTTCTGTCGATAGCATTTTGGAATAACTGTTAAGTTACAAAAATCATCAAATACCAATTTATTAAATGGAAACACTAACAGATTTTTAGCTAATGAAATTCCCCCCACAGAACAGTATAGCTGAACTGAAGACATGGCTTGGAAGAAATCTCAAGCCAATCTCTTCCCGAGTGTAAGCTCCATCACACAAATGCCTGTAGCTGGAAGATTTCCTGTATCCCGGCCTGCCAGCGGTCAGACAAATCTCTCCCCCTCACGTTCCCCAAGTAAATACACAGCGGCTTATAGTAATTATAACTGCATGGCCATGGTTCAGGCTTTTTGCTAGCTAGCTCTTATATCTTAAATTAGCCCATAACTATTAATCTATGTATCACCACGTGTTCTGTGGCTTTACTTGTGTTCTATTACATGTTGCTCCTTGGGCGGCTCACTGGCATTTCTCACCGCCTTCTTCCTGTCTCTCTCTTTGAATTTCCCGCCTGCCTCTAAGCTGCCTTGCCATAGGCCAAACGCTTTATTTATCAACCAATCAGAGCAACACATATTCCGTCAGATGCCCTGCACAAGGAAGCTGGTTTCATGGCATTGGGCTCTCCTGAAGCACTTGCAAGCTGAAACTGGCCAGCTACAGCAGGTTGGAAAGGAAGGAGGGGATAATGCCTCAAAGGAGGCTTCTGTGCAGTGTCGTGGGGAGTTTTAGTGTGTCCTCAGAGAGAGGAAAGTCCATCCACCAGCTCAGGTAAACTGGATTCTAAGAACGGCTAGCCACTAGTTCTCTTGAATAAAAGTTTACTTGGAATCCCTATTTGCTTCTCTTTTGGAAGCTACAGGCTCTGAGATCTAATGAGGCTGATTTTGTGTCATATCAAAATGTATGTATATGACAAAAATGTATGTATAAAAATGTCTTTCCAGCCTGTATACTCCAGTTTTAAAAAAAAAAAAAACTTATATTTTATTTACTTACGTGTGCATATGTGTGCCTTCATGAGTTTGTGTGTGCTTGTATTGCACCACATGCATGCAGGTGCCCCCAGAAGCCAGAAGGCATAGGATCCCCCAGAACTGGAGTTACACAGGTGAGTTGTAAGCCAGCTACCCCCTGTGGTTACTGGGACAAATGCCAGATCCTCTACAAAAGCAGTAAGAACTCTTCATGTCTCAGCCCTCACTGTCCCCTGTACACTTGTTTTGGTTTGGTTTGATTGATTGATTGAATGATTGATTGATTGATTGATTGATTTGAAGCTCAAGTTCAGACAACAACTGCCCATCTCATTATTCTGTTACTTCAGGAGAAGTTTTCTTGTAAAAAGGCTACAGGACTCGCCACACAAAATTCCACTTAATGAATGTTTCCCAACAAATCTAACCTCTTGAAAATCTTTCACAAAAGGTCACTAATAGACCGCCTTTTTAAGTTGTTGAATGATTAGCTTTCCACTTTGCATATAATCCAAAGGTGATTGCTGAGAAACAGCATCTCTTCTAAGCCCTCAGCATTCATTTCCCCTTGTCCTTCAGAACCCTGAGAGACTGTATTTAAACAGTCATACTGACAATATTTTAAAGGTGTTTAATTAAGTGAGAAGGATTTTTCTTTCCTTGGGAAAAATCCTTGGCCCATATTTAGATCTTATTTTAAACCTTGGTATTTTAAGGAGTCTTTCAAAGTATTTGAAGGATTCTTAATAGTTATTCAATTATTATCAAATCAGATTTCTATTCTTCTGATCTCTGTAATCAAATCTTTGCTTTGGTGATTTGCAAGTAAGCCTCTATTTTAGAACTATCTTCTTCTATGACTTGTACCATCTTCTGTGGTGTGTATCACCAAGATGACGCTGGCATTAAGTTCACACATACTTGAGTGCCTATGTTTATCGGGCACACAGTAAGAGCAAAATGTGTGCCAATGTTTCTGTGATGCTATTAGAAACAAGTGTATGGAGGGCTTAATACAGAAAAGATAAACTGATGTAACACAAGGGGGATGTGGGCCATTAACTTTGTAGATACGTTAAGCAATAAAGCACATGAAATACAAGAATCATAGGCAATCTGATGACGCCTATTATCTGAAGGACCTACTAGGGCTGGGGTAGGAACCACAACACAGATAAATTCAAAAAACTAAAACACAGATTCAAAGAGCAGCATTTTTGATAAGAGTCACACTCCATAATTAAAGTTGCTGACTTAAATGGTTGGAATAATGCGTTTTATATTGTAAGTAGAGCTGGCAACAATAAACACAATAATAGTGACAGCAAGGGCAGCAGATGCCTGTGGACATCTTCTTGTTCTAAGTGCCTCCTGCATCTCCCCCTTCAGTATTCCAGGCATCCCTCAGAGGAAAAACTAGTTCGCCTTCTCTTTAAGGGCTTGGAAGCTCAAGGACCCCAAAGACTAAAGTAACATCTCCAAGCAATTTCTATAAGAATGAATAAGTGCCAAAGGCAGGATTGAGCCCATGTAGTCTCTTCATAGACTTCATGATTTTTAACTTCTACAAATGCCATGAACCTAGTAATGATAAAAAGTAAAATCATCTGGAATTTTTGGCCAAAATAAAGATAGCTGAAAGATGGTAACAACATGGGTAGGGGTGTAAGTACATGGTGACTAAAGTGTTTGTCTAGGTTCCAGAACAGGTATTGGAGATGTTAAGTGAATAAGACAAGGAGAGACCTTACATTCTAGAAGCTGCCATTTGAGTAGAGTAGAGAGGCAGCCAGAAAAGCAAACAAATTTAATAAGAAGTGATATTGACCTCCAAAATACGTTACCTACATGGGCACTTGCTGTTTCAATAAATGTAAAAGATGTTTTCTTAAAAAGAAGAAAATAAGTGATATTGACCTCAGCAAGTGATAGGGATGGGTACAGCACCAAGGGTAATAGGTACGGTGTTAGAGGAGGGCTGCTTTGCCTCTGTAGAGCTGCCCAGGCTTGGCAAGTTGCCCTATGTAATCCAATGATTTTCTTTTGTGGGGGCTGTCTCATGCACCAGAGAAAATTAGTATCCTAGCCTCTTCTCATCAAAACCAATAACAAGACCTCTCCTTCCCATGTGTGCCCAACACAATCATATCCAGACAGTCTAGTGTGGTGGTATTGTGTTCCCCAAAATATTGTGTACCCTAATAAACTTATCTGGGGTCAGAGGACAGAAAAGCCACTAGATACTTAGGATAGGCAATGGTAGCACACACCTTTAATCCTAGCATTCCAGAGGTAGAAATCCATCTGTTCAAGGATACAGCCACGCATGGTGACTCACGCCTTTAATCCCAGAAAGCAAGCCTTTAATCCCAGGGAGTGATGGCTGAAAGCAGAAAGGTATATAAGGTGTGAGGGCCAGAAACTAGCAGCATTTGGCTAGTTAAGTTTTTAGGTTTTGAGCAGCACAGTTCAGCTGAGAACCATTCGGATATGAGGACACAGAGGCTTCCAGTCTGAGGAAACAAGATCAGCTGAGAAGTTGGCCAGGTGAGGTTAGCTGTGGCTTGTTCTCTCTGCCATCCAGTATTCACCCCAATAACTGGCCCCGGGTTTGTTTTATTAATAAAGA
Organism: Peromyscus attwateri; assembly: GCA_902168425.1. Lineage (NCBI taxonomy): Eukaryota > Metazoa > Chordata > Mammalia > Rodentia > Cricetidae > Peromyscus > Peromyscus attwateri. The sequence goes on along the minus strand of CABHPP010000771.1, from coordinate 11,986 downwards.
TTCTTTAAGATTCCTGCTACAGTCTAGTGTCCCTGGAGGTACAAAGTCAAAACCAACTGTTTAAAAAAAAACATTGACTTAAATGATCCTGGAACTCTTCTCTGACGAGGAGATATCTGACCTAAAAACAAATGCTATTAAAAGATGCACGGTAAAGAAGCTAGCGTTGTGAGTGAGCCAACCTGGGACAGAAGCAAAAGGATGAGTCAGGTGAGACTCCTGCCAGTGGGAACGGGCTTGTTGGCATCAGACAGCACAAGCAGAGCTACAGCCCCTGAAGAATGACAAGGGCTTGAGTAAACAGCAGTGAGCAACTTCAGGTGATTCTGGTCCATGGATCACACAGGCCTCGTTAAGTGTTCGGTTTCTTGGGGAATACTGGAAGCAAAGAAAGTGTTTGAATTCTAAAATATACCTTTAAAGAAAGTATCTGTCTGTTTTCCTTGGATTTTGTCAAAGACGAAAGCATAACTAATTAGAAATATGAAAGAAGATGATTGACCCCTTTATACCCTGCATAGTCAGTTCTTCCTCCCTCACAGAGCAAATGTTTACTGAAGGGCCCTATGTCTCAGATAGTCAAGCATTTAAAATGCATCATTAAGCAAAAGAAAGATCCTGCCTTCTTATAGTCTAGATTTAAAAAAAAAAAAACAGGTGCAATGAAAATTAATGACAATAATAATAAAGCAGAAAAGAGGAGAAAAAGTATGATGGGGAGAGACTGTGTGGCACAGCAAGTCTGAAAGGATAAAAATAAATCATAGTCTTGACCAGTTACATATTTGTGGCAACTCCTATTTATTCTTTTTATTTTTTTAGTTTTTGGTTATGTTTGCTTGTTTGTTCGTTGATTTGTAGGGAGGCATGCATGGCGTGGTGTGCCTGCTGAAGTCAGAGAAAACCTTCGGGAGTCGGTTCTCTCTACCTCTTGAATCCCAGAGATTGGAGTCAAGTCATCAGGCTTGGCAGCAAGCACCTTGTCCATTGAACCATCTTTTTATCCTCATTGTACTTGGTGCAAAAATCCAGTGTTTTGTTGTGTGTCCCCATACATGGATCCTGGGAACTGACCAGAAAGCCACTGAGCTGGGAACAAAGCTCACCATACACAGTATCAAAGATCTGGGAATCCAAAGCAACATCACCTGGTCTGGAAGTCAGCAGTGGTGAAGTCCTGTAAGTCATCTTCATTTGGTAACTGAAACCTACAATGTGCCATTAGCATGAATGTGCATCAGGGTCCATGAGAAACATCCCAAATCCTGCCCAAACTCCTTACTCTTGCAAGGACTCTGAACATGTCTGACAAATTTTAAGAAAGCAAAATCTTCCTTTTTTTTCCTTTTCTATTTTTTTTTTGAAATGCAGTCCATAGAGTCCAAGCTGGCCTTGAACTCCAAGTGATCCTCCTGCCTCAACCACACAAGTTTACGGATTATATCTGAGCCCTCGTACTTGAGTTCCTTTTTGCTTTATTACCAAAAAGCTAAAATAAATTAAGTTAATACTAAAAAAAAAATTTACAAGTGGCCATTGAACACGTAGTTATTGAAAACACTCCCTTCTTTTTTCTCTCTCTTCTTTTTTGGGGGGGGGGGTCGGGGAGGGGGGGGGGGGAGGACCTGGGAGGACTGGGAGGTGGGTGTGATCAGGGTGCATAATGTGAAATTCCCAAATAATCAATAAAAATACGATGTAAAAAAAGAAGAAAAGAAAACACTCCCTTCACCTGACATTTAACAAATGGTGTTTCCAATCACAAGATTAACAAGTTAAAATTCCCTCTGTCAGGACAACACTTCTATAAATGTGTTGATTTCAACAGCACTGTGAGAAATGCTTACAGTCTCAATGCAACCAAAATTATTCTCTTGCAATGGCGTCTGAACCAGTTCCCCCTCACCCTGGATATAGTCGGTTGTCAGCAGAGTCAACTTCACCCTAAGAAGTCTCCCTGTGACTCTATTACCTGCCTCTTCTGCATTCATTCCTCTGGAGAGTAGTGTCTCTCCAATACATACCTAAATGTTTTTTTCCTGGAATTTTTTATTGAGGTTTTGTTTTCCTTCTTTTATAAAAAATAGATTTTTTTCTCAGACAATATATCCTGATTACAGTTTCCCCTCCCTCTACCTCTTGCAGTCCTTCCCCCTCTCCTCTCGTCCTGATTCACTCTTTCTGTCTCTTATTAGAAAAGAGCAGCCTCAAAGAGATAACAACAAAACGTAACAAAATAAAATATAATAAGAACAAAAACTATCACATCGAAGCTGGACAAGGCAAACCAAGAAAAGGAAGAGTCTCAAGAGAAGACACAGGAATTCGTTCACAGACTCTTAAAAATGCTAAACTGAAAGCCATGATATATACTCAGAGGACTTGGCAGGTTCTTTTTTATTAATAGGTATTAATTATACAAAACAACGTGTTTCACTGGGATTTTTCACGTGTGTGTAATGCACTTGGACCATACTTATCCCAGTTACTCCCCTTTATATCTCTGTCCCCTTTCTCTTCTCTGACAATACCATTCTATTTTCATACCATCCTTTTCACATTCCACATAGGAGAAGAAGCATGTGTCTAAGTCTGCTTATTTTGCTTAACGTGGTAATTTCCAGTTCCATCCATTTTCTTGTAAATGACATGGCTTCTCTTTCTTTAAAGCTAAATAATGCTCCATAATCTACATTACAGTATTTCTTTTTCAGTTCATTCATTAGCGGGTACCCATGCTGACATCTTGATCCTTAACAGGACCATGGTAGGAATGAGTATGCAATTATCTCTGTAGACTTGAAGCCCTTCAGATATAATGGCAACATATTATAGTGGATTTTGTGATGATCAGCTTTTGTATGACCTTCTGTGTATCTAGTCTCTCTCTGTACCTCTTGTGAGGACATTTGTAATTACCCATTAAGATAACCTATGATAATCTCTTCATTGCAAAACCAAAGACATTTTTTTCCAAAAATTTAACACTTACAGGTTCCAGAGATAATGGCAAAAATGTCCTTAGGGACCATTATTCACCCTATCACAATGACCAGAGAACTGGGGACTCTAACTCCTGACTGGATCTGATCACTCCAACAACCTGGCAAAATAGTAAAGATGCTTCCAAGAGTAAATTCTGTTTACTTCAATATCTACTACTGTTTTGACTTTAAAAAAATAATTATAATTAATAACAATAAAGCAATGGTGGCACACACCTAAGATCTCTGAACTCTGTAGGCTGAAGCAGAATTCCAGACTTCACATCTTTGGCTCCATAATGATGTGTTTTATACAAACTAGACAAGACTTAACGTGGAAAGAAAATTACTACAACAGCACTAAGATGAGAACAGAACCAGGCATGAGGACTCACACAGGGGATTCCAGCACTCAACAGGCTGAGGCAGGAGGATCAAGAGTTAGAGAATAGAGGCTAGAGAGATGGCTCAGTGGGTAAGAGCACTTTGTTGCTTTTGTAGAGGACCCAGGTCCAGGTCCCAGCAACCAAATAGTGGTTCACAACCATTCTTAACTCCAGTTCCAGAAGATCTGTTCCCTGTTCTGGCCTCTGCAGGCCCCACGCATGCATGTGGTGCACAAATACACATGCAGGCAAAACATTCACATAAAATAAAATGAATACATCTAATAAAAAAATTTTAAGAGTTGGAGACTAACAAAGAATAGAAAACATGAACTTGTCTCAAATCCCACTTAAAAAACAAAAACAAAACAAAGGACTATTGTCAAGAAATTAAACAATAGAATAAACCAAAACTGCTTAAGGGATTTATTTTAAAAAGGTAAAACACTTTAGAATCATAAACTGCATTAAATTCCCTTTAAAGTTTAGCAATTTGTATAAAAAAAAAAAAAGAGCTGAGTGATGTTTGGGGGTTTTTTTGTTTTTTTTTTTTTTTTTGTTTTTTTTTTTTTTTGCCCTTCTGTGTTCTCTCAGCATTTCTGACCTTGAAAATGTAAGCAGTTTTCTACCAGACCAAACCATCCTCCAATCTTTGCAGACAAGTGGGTGTCTGTCCTACAGCTAATTCAATTCTGACAGCATCTAGAGCTATCCAGCACCTGTAGTGAAGGACTCAGTCCCACAGGATGGTCCCTCCTCTTTGCATGCCAATCACAAGTGATACGTTTTGCTCAGGGTTACCCACAGCTTCTGTCTAACTTTGCTCCCTATTCAACAATGTATACACATTTGAAAATATCATAAATATTTATCCAGAATAAATGTATGCATTTTGTCCGTTTAAAGCACTAGAAATAGAAGTATTTATCCACAATAAATGCATTTTATCAGTTAAAAATTATTCAAATGTTTCAAAGGAAGATATGCCTTTTATATTTTTATGGAAACTATACTTCAATCAGGTATCTGATATGTGAAGAATTAATTTTTAAACTAAGATGGAGGTTAATATTTCCCTTTCTTATAAAAGGAAAAAGCCTAAATCACTAAAATGTAATATGAGAAGCCAGGCGGTGGCGCACGCCTTTAATCCCAGCACTCGGGAAGCAGAGGCAGGCGGATCTCTGTGAGTTCGAGGCCAGCCTGGTCTCCAAAGTGAGTTCCAGGAAAGGCTCAAAGCTACACAGAGAAACCCTGTCTCGATAAAAAAAATAAAAAAATGTAATATGAGAATCTGAGCATTCTTATATGTTAAATTTTGAGCAGTGGGCTTGCTTTTTCTTAGTCTAAAAGAAACGCGAGATCCCTACTTGCCTTAAGGTTCCTTTTAACATCAGGTATGAAGTCACTGTGAACTGACAGAACATCGAAGACATCTGCCTCTGTTGTGGAAGTCTCCAGGTGTATACGTAGCACCTCTTATTTGAGGGGGGAATATGTGCCAGAGTAAGGACATGTTCCTGGAGACCCTCTTCCTTTATGATGAGGATGGGCACCAGAGCTACTGCTCCATCTGCTGCTCCGGGGACACCCTGTCCATCTGTGTGAGCCCCGACTGTACCAGATGCTACTGTTTCGAGTGTGTGGGTATTCTGGTGGGCCCCGGGACCTCAGAGCGAACCAATGCCATGGCCTGCTCTGTTTGCTTCCTGTGCCTGCCTTTCACTCGGAGCGGACTGCTGCACAGACGAAGGAAGTGGCGTCACCAGCTGAAGGTCTTCCATGGTCTAGAGCGGGCAAACCCTCTGGAGATGTACAAGCCAGTGTCTGCGTGGAAGAGACAGCCAATGCAGGTACTGAGCCTCTTTGGAAATATTGAGACAGAGCTAGAGAGTTTGGACTTTTTGGAAAGAGGTTCTAGTTCTGAAGAAGGAAGGCTGAAGTACTTGGAAGATGTCACAAATGTGAGGAGAGATGTGGAGAGACAGGGTCCCTTTTGACCTCATGTAGAGCTCGACACAGACACTAGGTCGCTCTTGTGACCGCTGCCCTGGCTGGTACATGTTCTGATTCCACCGGATCCTGCAGTATGCTCGATCCCCAGGGAGTCAGTGGCCTTTCTTCTGACTGTTTGTGGACTGTCTGCTGCTGACTAAGGATGACCAAGTCACCTCAACCCGCTTCCTTCAGATGGAGGCTCTGACTCTCCAGAATATCCGTGGCAGAGTCCTCCGGAATGCTGTGCCGGTGTGGAGCAACATCCCAGTGTTGAAGAGCAAACACTTGGCCCTGACACCAAAGGAGTAACAGTCCTTGGAAGGCCAAGGCAGAACCAAAGCCAAGATGGCCGCCCAGAAAGATGACCCGCCTGGTAAAGACCTGCCTTCTCCCCCTGAGAGAGTATTTCAAGTATTTTTCTCAGAACCTGCTTCCTCTTTGCAAATGAATCATGATACAATGAAAGAAGAGGTTTCCCTAGAACCTCAGCAGCCTTCCTCCTATGGCCTTTTCCTTAGGCAGGATTTTCTTCTGTTTGCTTGCTTGCCTTTGGGTTTCTCCTGTCGGTTCCCAAGATGCCTCCTGTGCAGCTCACTCTGGGGGCGGGAGGCACCCACTTCTGTGGACACGATCCTGATGGGATAGCCTGTCATGAGTCGCCAAAAGTGTGTGTATACCTGTTGTGAAGTTTTTCAAATATTGTATAGGCTTGTTAAAATAAGAGAAAAGAAAAAGAAATGGGAAAGAAATAAAGAAAACAGACAAGAATTGCCCAGAATTAGAGATTTTGCATTAAACACAATATATACCTATTCTACTGCCCACTCAAATGTTAACACTTTGGCAATTGCTTGACACAAACAAAAATAAAAACTCATTTTCTTGGTTGCTGCAGAACAGAATATTTAAGACGTTATTACACTCCATCAATTCTGTTTCACGGCATACCAAATACACGGAATACATTGCACTTAAAATTTTCAATTGTTCTATCACATACCATCTTTACACATAAGTTCAGCAGAGTGGTATTTTCTTTTAAATATCACTTAAGATCACTCAATTATCAGAGTAGAAGGAAAGAGCCCTTTAGTAATAGTATTGTTGAATATTGGAATGAAAGTCCTTGAGCCGCTTGTCTTATGAAATAAGTCTTTTTGTGTGCATAAAATATAGTTCACCATTAAGCATTTTCTACAAAATGGGGGACAAATCCCAGTGTAATCTTCATACAAAGTTATTTCAGGAGCCTAATGCCTGGAAAATTATGGCTGTGCCTTGTCCTAAATTTGAGGGTCTTTCCACATTTTCCTCATAAACCCCATTTTTCAGGGGCTTATGACTCAACTACAGAAATTTGCTTCCGGATGAAGCTTGGAATACCCAATTTCAGCTGATCTGGTTATAACCAGGTGAAGCAAGACAAAAGTTTGTATTATCTCTTTCTCATTTGACTCTCGGGGTCTTTGGATTTAAAAAACAAAATACTTTCAGGTGTTTCTACCGTTTCTTCATTTTTCAAAAATCTTTACCTTTGGCATTTTTTGAAATATAAGAAGAAGGATAAAATGAAAACGTGATGAGTAATTAGTGTCTCAAGAGAAGGCTAAGGAGGTGCTGAATTGCTCACAGCCAACTCACCCTCTAAAATCCAGGCAAAGTCCAGTGGCTCCTGAAGCTCATTACTGCAGAATGGCGTTTATTTTGAGCCAAGAGCTTTTATCGAATGAGAACGGAATACCTAATGGGAGCCTGGAGCCTAGGAAGCCATGAAAAATTTAACCCTAAGTGTTCACCGCATACTGTGATGGTGTTCCAGATTTCAAACTTTAAAGAGAAGCCCAAGTATTTCCCGTGAAACAATGTGGTAGTGTATCCTGCAGATACGTTGGTTCTTCCCCGAAGAGAAGTTTTGTTTGTGTGCCCTGACTAAACACAGAACCATACATGCTCAAGATTAGACCAGCTATGAAATGTCTTGTTTTATTAATTGTGCATGCCAATATGTTAAAACAGTCCCTGGTGGCCAGAGGCGTCTGACCATTGCAAGACTGCACTTCACTATGTGTTCAAACACATAGGGGAAAATGGGGACAGAGGTCCGGCTGGCATAAATTCACTCATGAATTTGAGATTAACCTGTTGGAAAATCCAGTGTTCTTTGTTAGCTGTACGTGGGGACTGCAAGCTTATTTAGAAGAGAAACCACTACTTATAATCCAACGCAAGGCACATTTCACGTCCTTCAAACCCTCCAACAGAATACAAAGATGGGCCTCAAAGCTGAGAAACGAGAAAAACAGATCCATGTGAATTTGAATTAATCTGAAGTCCTTATTTTAAAAAAAAAAAATGAATTTTGAAGTGATAGAATTTGGGGTGCTGTCTAATAGTGTTTGGCCACTTAGTTTGCTGACCCCAGTAGCTACCCAAGTATAGTATGATAGAAATTAAACAACCCACAAAACATTTTTTCCTGTCTTCAGAAAGTGGTCACACAGTTAGTACCTTTGTTAGAATCTCCCATCCTTCTGTCAATGGGAGCTGCTATCAATAGTGTGTGATAGGAACCCACGGACATCGACAACTCTATCAGTGACTTCCGTAGCAGAAAGGTATGACTACCATATACTGACATAATTCCAAGTACCAGGACGGTTAGAATACTATGGCAACATGCAAAGATCAGGTATTTCTAGAAAGCAGAAGCAGAAGATCACCCAAAGGACCTATTACTCTACGCTCGAGATTCTACAATATGAGCAAAGACACTTGACCATTATATATGCTTCTGAAGGATAACGATACATTCCCCCCCACTTCCTTTCTTTTTATTTTTTTAATTTATTTATTTTTATTTTATGTGCATTGGTGTTTTGCCACGGGTGTCAGGTCCTCTGGAACTGGAATTACAGACAGTTGTGAGCTGCCATGTGGGTGCTGGGAATTGAACCCAGGTCCTCTGGAAGAGGAGTCAGTGTTCTCAACCACTGAGCCATCTCTTCAGTTCCTTTTAGTGTTCTTAACTACTGAGCCATCTCTCCAGTTTCTTTTCTTTTTTATTTCTGAGACAGGGTCTCACTACATAGCCCAGACTGAACTTAAACCCACAATTGTCCTGCCCTGCCTCAGAATCTTGTGCTCTGGGACGACAGCCATACATAGCCATGCCCTGCTGCAATTCCTTCTTTGTTAAGCATATTTAAGGGTTATGAGGTATAATTCCAACTTTGTATCATAATGCACTACTGAACACCAAGTACATAATTAAAACAAAATTAAGCACAAAGAATTTATATAGGAGACAGAATTGCTGGTTTTGGTTTTTTTTCTTTCCTTTTCTGCTACCCTACAGTTTCCCAGTGCTGTCTTCTGTTGTCCACATCAGAAGTGAGATTGTGACTTGGGAGCCTGAGAAACTCAGACAACTGCAGTCAGCTTTCCCAAGGCTCAAAGTAGAGCTGAGGAAGAGGGAGGAGTGGATCTGACAGGAACGGAGTCAAGGACCATGATAACATACATGTTCATCCACTCAGTAGCTATCCCACAGTGAGCACCTGCTGTAGCTAGTCGTCACTGTACCTCAAGAACCAGGGACATAGGCCACACCCAAATGAAAAAGGCATAGACCGACCTGCAAGCACAAGTGACAGTCCCGTGCATGAGAAGGGAAAATACGTGTGGCCGGTGAGGAGGGCACAGGTCCTTTCCATATCGCAAATATACTCCCCTAGCTCCCTGGGGGAAAGGTTAAGATGGTGTGTTCCAGCTTGGAAACACAGACCCTATACTTAGCACATAACTTCCTCTCTTAGAAATCCACAGAAAGGGTCCAAAAGAAACTCCTGTTTCTCTTTTTATTTCGTGCCCCTCAAGATCAAATGACTTCTGTCATCATTTAGGGATTTTGACTGTCTCTGGAAAATGACGGCTGGAGTAACCCAACCAAAATAAACTGTGGTGTGGAGGCCATTAAGCAGGAAAGACACACAGCCAAAAAGTGCCTTCCCGGAGCACACACGTCAAGGAGGGCAAGAGGAAGTGAGCACACACTCGGCTCTTTGCAAGTAGAAGGAGATTTTCCAGTAAAGCGACAATAATTTAATTACAAAATGCTTCTGATATTGCTAGCCATGAAATCTTTTTTGGCAAAGCGACTGACTGAAGATGTGCAACAAGCTAAGTGATTAGCGATAGGTCTGGATTAGAGCCAGATTAGAGGTCCTGTGCTAGCTTTCTGTGTCGAGTGCTAGAGACAGCAGCCAGGTGTTCAAGACTGAACCCTCCCGCGAGAGTACCACCTATGGCCACCAGTCAAGGCACACTAACAAGGTTCAAGTCAGTAAGCCAAACATCGACATTTTTTTCTGCCAATTTGTATAGCCTTAGTTCAAGCTACTAGTGAGTCTGATTGATTTCTAGAGAAAAATCAGACGCTCTTGTCATCAGTCTGTGCAGAAACTCTAAAATGATAGTCATTTTAGAGTTTATTTAAAGACAAATCACACTCACCAGGAAGAAGCATGGTAGCATTTCAAACCTTAGTTGTCCCACAGTGCTGTGTTTCATACCCAAAGTCTTAACATCCCGGTGAGAGCTGATAAACACCCAGCGTTTAACAGCAGTCTGTGGGTGCAGCCATCATTAAGGGACTTTCAAGTCAGGGTGGGGCTCCATTTGTATTCAACAAGTCTTAAAAAAAAATGATGCTTTGTATTTTACTGGTAACTATCCAGACTTTTATTTAAAACAGAAACTCAGAAGGGGGGAAAAAACACTGAAAAAATGCTACACAGTTTCTGTTCTGAGCCATTAATTTTTCAGTCAGATCTAACTATCATTTAATTGGTTCCTGATGCTAAAACTTGGATTCCACTTTAAACACTTGAAACTAGAGCATATAGAATAATTTGTTATGCTGAGCTATCCATCCCAAATGTCCAGGGAAAATAAAACAATCTCAAAATAAAACTAGGCTACCTTCTGTGATGACACAAAATTAATAACATAGCCTAAGAAATGAACCTGCGTCTGTTTGCCAAAAAAATATCATTAGACTTCTCATGACGAAGTAATACTTAATTCATATTAATGGTCACTGTAAAGGGGGGTTCCTTAACAACACAAAAATTCCATGAACATACGTTTTGGAAATTTGACTTCATTTCATAATATTCAAATCATAGTTCAAAGAGATATGCCTCCCTTGGTTGTGTAAATGAACTTTGACTTCTTATTTCTTATACTTATGAATTAATTAAAATGCCTAGCAATTCTTAACAGTATGATTTATTTCCAGAAAATTTGGACATTCCAAAGATTTTAATGCTGTCTATGCTGTTATTATTATTCAATAATTTGAAATTTAAAAAGAAAGAAAGAAAGAAAGAAAGAAAGAAAGAAAGAAAGAAAGAAAGAGGAAGTGAAAGAGAGAAAGAAAGAACTGTGTAGCCTATAGATATTTTTCTTTTGTAAGAATGAGAACAAAAATATTGGATAATTAACCAAAAAACTAACTATGGAAATCTGCATTGTAAATATGATCCTATTCATATCAAACTGAGCCAGTTAGTCCTTTGACTCAACTGACCAGCTCAGGGAAACAACCCCTCAAACAGAATCCCACACATGCAGATAAGCACCAGTTGGGCGATGCGGGGGCTGAAACAGCTGTTAGCTCAGCATGAATCTAGTGCATGGGTAACCAGTTCTCTGGAAAGACATCAAATTAATCAGATAATTGCTCCAGTAGAAATGTAGCCCCAGAGATGTGGTGTCCCCAATTCTCAGGCACTTCTCATGGGTAACTTGAAGATCTGGGCTGACTGTCACAGTTACTATGCAGGGTCCTGCAGCCTCTGTAGTCACACAGTGTCTTGTAAAGGAAGACCTCCCTTGACCACAGAATTGAAGCTTAAGGGCAATGTGATGGAGCTGTTTGTGGGCCTTTGAAGCTGCGCAAGGAAAACAGGTCTACAGTTTACTTCAGAGGAGGAAGGCGTGGAGTTTCCTAGGCTCCCAAAACTTAGGGCAATGCTACTGATAAAATCTTTAATTTATATTATTTTAAGTCCGCCAGTGTTACAAAGCACCGGTGATATGTGTATTCCCACAACAGTCTTTGTTCTCTGGTTTCTGATCAGTTTCTTTTCCATGGCAGTTTTGAGGTTTCTCCCTTGAAGTAGAATAATTGTGTTAATTAACTTCTTTCCTTATTTTTCCTGGAAATAGCTTCCTCTGGCAAGATGTTTGGTGACTGCAACGATGCAGTCTCTCTAACTTAATTCCAAGAAGTCAGCATCTTTCCTCCCTGAAACTTCCACACTCGAGTACTACCTGTCTCAATGGAGGGCACCAGATCACAGGAGAGAAAACTCTGTGGGCTGGGAGACTCCTCCCATCTCTCAACTACACATGACCGTCCAAACATTTCAGGTTCATTACTTCAGTCCGTCTGTGCCCTCTGCCTCCATCCAGACCTGGATTATGGCAGCGTTTAATTTCTCTCTCTCTAGCCCTTCTTCTTCTGGGCTCTCTCCCTTTAAGTCCAACCAGACAGGTTCCTGTTCTTGCAAAACCCTAGGGCCTGTGGTCTGAAGACTTCATTTCATCTACACA
>CABHPP010000770.1:8499-76619 GCA_902168425.1 Peromyscus attwateri | reverse complement strand
CTGGAAATGCCTGTGAAATATAGAAAATTGGCTAAGTACACATTATTGTGTCTAAGCATAAATTCAAGGACTAAATTCTAAGTACCTTCATTTTGCATAGTTCTTTTGCATAGTTATTTAGTATCCTCTCAGCACTAAAAGACCTCAAAACATCAAAGAATCTCAGCCTTAAGAAAAGGGCACCTGAACATTTGTATCCTGTCTTGCAGAGATACACATGAATTGTAAGTGGTGAGGGTGGGCGTGGAGAAACCGGCTGTTTCCAATATTTCATTAGTTAGTATTCTAATCTGATAGAAATGTTAGACTTCAAATCACTGTTTCGCCTACCCCAAATTCCATGTCCTTTCCATGTGAATTTTTCCAAACAGATGAGAAAGTCTTGCAATCTAGTTCTTGAGTTGTGAACTCCTGTACCTGAAAGGCCGAATCCTGTGCTCCCAGCAAGCAATCATCGCATGCCCTGAAGCATGAGATCTGATTACCCTATCATCATCTTGGCTTGCCTAGATACAGATGTTATTAACGGCTGTGGCTTAGCCAACCCTTTTTTAAAGCGCAGCTGCAGCGTTTGACTTGGGGACCTCCTGTGAATCCCACTGGTTGACTCCTTCTCTCAAAACACTTGGGCTTGGGGGTGGGGGTGGGGGTGGGAGAGGAGGGAGGAGACTTGTTTTGTTTTGGAGGGTAGACTTTTGTGGGTCTTTTTGTTTTGTTTTGTTTTTTGGTTTTTTGTTTTGTTTTGTTTTTTTTAGCAGACTCTTCCTTAGATAGCCACTCTGCATCTTTGTAAGTGATGTGGTTTCTGAAATTACTGAGAACAACCGAGTACTGTGTGAACTGCACCCCTTGGAAACAAAGATACCAGGGTGTTGGATGTCTCACTGAGACTGATATTAAAGACTGTAAGTATTCTCCAACGTGTTAGCCACACTTTAACCAAGCTACCAGTTTTAACACTTGTTTCTGTTAGTGCTGAAATGAAAATTTATTTTTAAGCTAAGAGGCCCAATTTGTCAATCCACATTGATCAGATTTGGTGATTAATTGCTTATTCTAATCATTGGCTTTTTCAGAATATGCGTGAATAGTACCTTACAGTGTTTCTCTTGTCAGTCACATCAGTCCATCCACATGACAGAAAAAGATCCCCCAGGCTTACCATCCCTCAGGACACAGAGAGGGATTTGAAGGAAAGTGTGAGACTGCAGAAACACTGCACTGTCCCTTCAGGATGCACAGGACACTGCTCCTAATTCTCGGGGTTCCAGTGGGAACTGAGGGAAGCTGTTTCAGTTGGAGCTTCCAGAAGCCTTCCTGGGAGATGAGGGTGGCTTCCTGCTATAGAATGGATATTCAAGAAGAATCAGAGATCTGGATTCTTGGGTGCTCTATGTTTTCAGATGAGTGACTGAGGACAGGATTTGTCTTTTGAAGGGTCCCAGTTCCCTCATTTTGAAGGAGTACTGAGTTTCATTCTGATTCGTGTGCTCTGAGAGTCCAGGGTACAAGAAAACCAAACAGACCTGGTAAATTGTAGCAAGTGAAGAGGCCGAAGAAGGATGGGTGGCCAGGCTCTCCCTGGATGGAGCCCTCTTTGTGCTTCTCTAGTCAGGCTTTTGTCTCAGAAAGTCAAACTCTGCTGAACCTCCGAGGTTTGGGGACCTTGAGCCTGTTCCTACACCTTTTCACCCAACCCAGCCCCATTGTCGGAGTTTTGTGACTCCCACCAAGCGGGCTCACTTATATATCCCCCCTTTATAAGCCCTACTGGAGCCAGGTTCGAAGTGGGCAGACGCTTCTGTTTGAGTATTGCTAGTGCAAGGTGCAGTGAGATTCTAGATAACTCTCCTCTTTGACTCTAGAACTGAATTTCTTCTGCCAAGTGGTGTGTGTGTGTGTGTGTGTGTGTGTGTGTGTAAATGCAGAGACAGGATTTGTTTGTTAAGCGAACAGGTCTGCCACACAGAACAACTACATGCTTCTTCCCATTAGTGTGAAGTAATGGACCTTTCTTAGCAGCACTGTTTCGGGTTTTGTTGAGAGAAAACCTGCGACTCAGTGCTTATTGTATTCTGGAGGAACTGGAGTTGCTTTCTGCATTGTTCTCAGTGGGGTTTTTGTTTGTTTGTTTGTTTGTTTGTTTTGGTTTTTTTTTTTTTTCTGAGTAGAGTTCACAGCCAAGCAACTTGTAAAGAGGCCTGAGGAAGAATCGAAGAACCGGAAGCAAGCCTGGCAACAGTTTTTTCAGCCTGCCACTTAGCAAAACCTTACTGGGCACCCGCTATACGCTGGGCTCTGCCCCATGACCCACCCACTGGGCAAGCCACAACCAGGGGCTGACTATCAATACAACTTACAAGTCAGAAAAACAAAACAAAACAAAACAAACAAACAAACAAAAACCCCACCTTTCTCCTTCACGAAAACAAGCATCCAGGTAAGAAGGAAAGGTCTCTGAGTTCCCAGCCAACTTCAACAGATCTGCTTGCCAGGAAGCAGCCTTTCCCTGCTCTGTAGGTCCTTTTCATTTAGAAGCATGGGAGAGGGGCAGAGATGGGAGAACATGGCAACATGGGGGTGGGGGGGACCAGTGGACAGCAGAGCTAGCATCACTCCCAGACGGTCCCCAGGTCTCAGAATGTCCCTGTCAACTGCTCTCATGCAACCTAGTGAACAGAATTGAAGCCCTGCTTTAAACTGGTTGGGCTGCTCTCTACTGGAGGAAAGAGCTGGAACAGGACCGGTCTGGAGGCAGCAGCACACTCAGAGCGAGTGCTGAACCCGAGGGCAGCTTTCCCGGACCCATGTGTAACTCAGGGTGCTGCTTGCTGATCTAGGGACCTTTGTATACTTTTCCAGCATTTCCTGCATTTACCTCCATCTAAAACCATTTTTAAAAATATTTTGTATGGATGGCTGTTTGGCCTGCATCCATGTGTGCACCATACGCATGCCTGGTGCCCATGGAGGCCAGAAGAGGGCGTCAGATCCCCTGGGCCTGGAGTTACAGACGATTGTGAGTTTCCAGGTGAGTTCAAGGACTCAAACCCAGATCCTCTGAAAGAGCAATAAGCACTCTTAGCTGAGCCAATCCTCCAGCTCCCCTCCCCAACACCATTTTTAATGTGTCTGCCCCCACAGTCTCTTGGAGTAAGAAAGGGGCCATGCTATTAATCTCCTACATCCCCAGGTGGCACATGGTGGGTGCTCGTTATTTGATGAATCGGGTGGACTGGTGGGTTCTCCCTCTTATTTTTCTCCTGAACCAAAATGCAACCATCCTGCAATGCAGTATGCCTGGCTGGGGTTGCAAGCTTCGGGTTAGGTTGAGAGCAGCAGGCTCACAGAGTGAGGGAGGAAGCAGAGCATAGTGGTGTATACCTTTAGTCCCGGGCACTTGGGGGAGAGGGGCTGGCAGAGGCAGAGGCAGGCGAGCTCTGTGAGGCCAGCCTCTTCTACCTGGCCAGTTCCAGCGCAGCTGGAGCTACGTAGTGAGACCTTGTCTTGAAAATGGGGGACTAGCTTTGGACCTGGTCCTGGAGGACCTCTGGGTTTGGCTTTCCTCCTTGCCAACCTGCAGACTTATCTTTGTCTCTGTTGAAGATGTTTCTGAGATGAGTTGCACGATAGCCTTTATCAATCGTTTCCCTTGAGAGTCTCAAAGGGAAATTTGTGTAACTGAAAGTTGAACAAAGTCGCAAGCCTTTTAATAAATACCAATCTGGAGGCCAGAGAGGTCTAGTCACCTGCCCAAGGTTGCACAGCTCGTTGGGGCAGGATCTGAATTCCTGTCTCCTGGTTTCCTTGCAGGGCCTGGAGCAGGCAGCTCGCTTGGGAAGTCTGCCAATGACTCCATTCTTTCCCACATTCTGTGGCACCTCCTATGAAGCGGGCCCCGTGTTGAGGCCAGTGGATGGGAAATGAAGTCAGTCTTTGCTCTACTAAAGATTTTTTTCTTTGAGCTGTGTCCCAATTAGCTCCAGCTTTCCACAGTTTAGAGCCAGGGTCCCTGTGGCCTTCAGCCGGTTGGCATGAGCAGAGGCCAGCCGGCCTTTGGGCTGCGGGCTTGCTTCTCTGCGATCTGGGGGTTGAAGCTCAGGCCCGCCAGCCTATTCTGGAGCTAGTTGCTGCCTTTACCACAGAACCAATCATGCCAGAAAGTCATCACTAGGATTTCAGAACTGTATTGTGAATTATGCAAAGCGCGCGGATAATTACAGTCGGACGCCCAGAACACAGAACGCACATGCTGCGGGGTGGGTAGCCCTCTCTGGTGTTTGCCAGAATTGAACAGTCCTCTCTGTGTGGGGTGGGGGTGGGGGTGTATGCACCCTTGCCTGTTTAGCGGGTTTCTTGGCACCTAGGTCCATTAAGAGTTAGTGCCTGGAGAAAGAACATTCCGGTTTTGGTTGGGGGACAATTTTGACGAGCTTGGGGGTATTTTTCATAAGTTTTGGTGTCTGTAAATGAGTCATCAGGCTCATGTCTCATGCGAGAGAGGTCATTTGAAATCCAGGGCAGCCACGTCCGTCCTTCTACCTCCCAGCTTGGGCACCTGAAATTCCCCTTCCTGCCCACACATCCTTAAACTTCTCCCTGAAGACAAGCCCAGGTCTAGCCCCCATCACCATTTGCCCTCCTCTTTGCCCGCGACAAATTAGTTCCACTTGAGGTTCTTTGTCCTTGACCAGGCGCCCCCTTCTGCCACCACATCCCGATGGTGGCGTTGGCGGCAGCAACAACTGGATTTCTGGCAAGAGCTAGACCCGAGGACCT
Source organism: Peromyscus attwateri (assembly GCA_902168425.1). Lineage (NCBI taxonomy): Eukaryota > Metazoa > Chordata > Mammalia > Rodentia > Cricetidae > Peromyscus > Peromyscus attwateri. The sequence continues at coordinate 71,840 of CABHPP010000770.1, read as the reverse complement.
GAAACCGAGGCTGGCACCCTGTCTCTAACCGGAAATGCCTTTCCCCTCTGGGCACCGAGTTCGAGTTGAAGCTGTGCTGAGAGCAGGGCTGGCTGGCAGCCCAAGTTGGCTGTCAAAAAAAAAAAAAAAGTAATTTTCTCGCTTGTCACCTAAAAATTCCCACCATACCCTAAACTCGTCCAAGTTTATAAGGCCATAGAGGAGAGGTGGTACGGGAAGCCATCACCCGCCTCTCGGTTGTTCTGGGTGGCCGGGCCCCCGCGCTGGCCGGGTGGCTGCTGTGTGTGGTGCGCAGGGTCCCTTGCCTCGGGGGGCTCGGGCAACCCGGGAAAGTTGCAATCACGTGCTGCGGCGGGCGACCTGAGCGCGCAGCCCTTGTGGTTTGGGACCCGGGCGGGCCGTGGACCTGCAGCCCAGGCGAGCACTCGGGGGGCGCCGGCAGGCCCCGCAAGCTCACTGCGGCCGTGGGGACAGGGAGCTGCGGCGGCGGGGTTGGGCCAGCGCCCTGAGGGAGAGCCGACCACCGCTCCCCTTCCCCCAACTCTGTGCAGCGCGGGAGGCGTGACCTCTGACCCCTGGCCGGGTCCACGCCCCGAGGAGAGGCTGGCAAGCTCTTGTTCGACAAGTTCAAGCTGCCGAGGGAGCTTAAATAGAATTAATCTCTTAGAGAACGGAGATCACTGCTCCCTCGGCGCGCGCTGTCCCCGCGCCGCGCCCCGACCAGGACGCCGGAGAGCTCTGGAATTCGGGATAGGCGATCGGGGTGGGGAGGAAGGTGGCGGTGCTCTCCGGGGTCTCCCGGCCTGCAGGGGGAAGCCGGCGATGCCCGCTGGGGACCAGGCGCTGGAGGGAAGGCTTCGCCTTCCAGCGGCTCCAGAGCACGTAATGGAGGCGAGAGGACTCGGGCAGCTCCGGGTGGGCCCGGTTTGCTTGCAAGAAGCTGGCGAAGCCCCGCCGCCGCCGTGCCCAAACCCAGCACGCCAAGGCCTAGGGACCGCAAGACCCCAGCCCAGGCCCCAAGTCCGCGTCCTCGGCTCTGGCTTTCCACAGATAGTCGCAAAATGAATAAATTACTTACCTCGGGCCAGATCCAAGTTTTACCCAACAGAAGGGGCGCGGGACCAACAATGAACCAACTCACATGACCATGTCCGGGCTCGCACAATCACACACAGACACAGCCACCCAATTTCTTCCACGAATCTATGTGTCTGGCACTCTGGAGAGAGGGGGAAAGCGTTTTGAGACAGCCCCGTCACCCCTCCCCTTCTCCCTTGCCTGCCGTGAAATATAAAAATTCATTTTTATTACAAGAGCGGCACGGTCCTCACCATCACGCACGCACGGAGGGAGCCGTACTCGCGTTTTCTCACTCTAACTCGTCAGCTCCCAGAGCGCCTGCATTTTCTTTGGAAGCCGCTTGGAGGTTCATTAATATCATTAGCATTTAACCCCCTCCCTCTTCCCATCTCCTCCCCGCACATGGCTGACGTCAGACCCCGCCAGGAGTTGGGGGAAAAGCTAAGTGGGCCAGGGACGCCCTATTCCCCTCCCCGCGGCTGCCTGTCAGAGCGCTTCTGGAGATATTACCCGAGACCCGGCCCGCAGCGACAGGCACAAAGTCACAGGGTAATGAACTTCGGGGACCCTTCGCCGCGGCGTGCTCGGCTGTCCCCGGAAACTCGGACCTGGCCACCTCTTCCCTTAGAAGATCTCCCAGCAATCTAGTTCCCCCTCTCGGCGCCGGGGTTCCGGCAGCGCCGAGCTCCCCTGCCTCGGAGACCGCGGCTGTGATTTTCGTCTTTCCAGAGAAGATCCGCGGTCTGTAGAGATCTGCTCACTGGGCACGCCTGTGCGGAGCGAGCGGTTGGAAACTGAGTGGCAGGAATGGGGAAGGAGAGGAATCTTGCCCTTTTTGCTCCGTAGGAAGACCATTTCCGTGTCTCCGTCTCTGTGCTCCCACATTCCCCTGGTGCTGTCCTCCCTCTCCAGGCTGCCTGTCCATCTCTCCATCCGTCTGTTCCCGCCTGTGTCCACAGCAAGCCGCATTCCCAACAGCTGCGGTTTTGCTAGAGCCGGGAAGAAACTTAAGGATGCTTCCTTTTCCACTGTGGAACGAATTCTGAGCGCCGGGAGAGCAGGGCGGCGCGCAACCAATAGCCACCTGTCCCGCCCGGGAGCCTTGCAGGCTGGAGGGCGGCTGGAGAGCGGCGGCGCCCGGCGGCGACGTGGGCGCTGCGGGCCGGGACTCCGGCGGTGCCCACCAACCGCTGCGCCCCGGGACCGCCAGCATGAGCAAGCCCGCCGGATCAACAAGTGGGTACCTCTCAGGCAGCCGCGGGGTCCCGGCGCTTGGCCTGGGGAGGGCAGGCTGGGAGGCCGGGGAGGTCCTTCCCGGAGCTCTGTGAATTTGAGCCCCAGAGTGGGACTCTCTCGGGAGTGTGTGTCCGTTGGCCTAGCTCCCCTCGGACTGTTGCGTCGGAGCGTTTCGGGAAACTGAGAGAGCAATTTCGTTGCTTCTGGATGCTAGCTTCTCTGGTCGCCCCGGTGGCGGGCAAGGTTGCGACCCGCCGCAGCCCACCGGTCCAGCGAGTGGTTTCTATTTAGCTGCCAGGTGCTGAGGGTGGGAGGGGTGAGGCGGGGGCGGGAACTGGGCCGCAGCTCCAGGCGGCGGCACAATAACGCAGCCGCTCAAAACTCGGAGCTCCAGAGCGCAAAAGCAACTCTGCAAAGCGGATTTTGAATGGAATGCTTTGCACCCCGTTTCTAGCTATTTCAAATAATCCTGCAAAACTGGGAAGCAGAAACCATTTAAAAGTCACATTTTTCCTTAATCCTAAATCCGCGTAGGTCATAACTGGGGAATGTAAAGTATGGCGAGCTACTCTAGCAAAGAAAGGACCGAATCCCTAATCCCAAGGACTTTTCCGAGCGGGAGCCCAGCACCGGCAGGAGTCCGCGGCCTGCTCACTCGGGGCGCCTCTTCCCTTCCTCTCACTTCCTCTCCGGTGGAACGGCCAGTTGCAGCTGACCTCTACCGACTTCCCGAGACAGGAGTGCAGGGCTACTCGGGTGTGCTAGGGCGTTTTGCGAGCACAGAGTCTGCGGAACCTGGGGGTGCGTAGGCCTGAGCCGGCGTTGGGAGGGCGCCTACAGGGTGCTCCAATCTCCCCGCGGCTTTTCGGTTCCCGCCCTCCGCGGGCTGGAGGCTGAGTTCTGGGGTCCGTGCAGAGTGCCCACACCCTGGAGCTCTCCAGCCACCCGTGGTGTTTTCTCCTATAGCATTTTTGGCGCTCCCTGTGGGTCCCTTCCCACCTCCTCCCCCTTCGCTCGCCCTCATTGTCCCGAGTCTTTGAAAAGTTGGGAGAGTCCTAGATACTTCTGAGGACTGATAATGAAGTCTCACTTAGGATGGATGCAATTCCGGCCTCCACCTCCCTCCCCCGTAAGAAGTAGACTGTGTTTTCATTTTTGTGCGTTTGTTTTGGTTTGAGTGCCGAGTTTAAAAATTAGAATAAAGCGAACGTCAACAAAATGAGAATAAAGGAAACGTTCAGAGCTAGGGCCGAGAGAAGGACCCTTATTCACAGCTTCAACGCACAGCCGACCCTTGCAGGACCCCGGTTCCCCTTAGCCTCGGCCTATCCGTGCCCTAGCTGTTCGGATCTCTCGGAAGTAGTGTAGGCTCAAAAAAAAAATTTTTTTTTTTTTTTGGGTGGGTGCTTTTCCCAAGAGACGCAGAAGGAGGAGGCCATTCCCGTTGCTGTAGAGATCTCCACTGCAAAAACTGAAGTTGAAGGGGCCTGGGCTGGCCTCTTGGCACGTTCACCCTGGGACAGCCGGACTCATCTCTGACAGTAAAGACCTGTTGGGACTTTTGCCCTTTTAGAGCTCGAAGCTTCCAGAGAACTTGAAAAGTGGGGCTTTGGGGATGAGGGAAAGAGTGGGCGCGAAGCTCAGCTTCCAGGTCTGCACCAGGGCTCCTGTAAACTGGACAGACGCAGGCAGACTCTCCGGATTGGGGGGTCAGAGTGGGCACAGGATGTGCCAGGGCACTTTCTGAGGAAACTTGCGTTTTTTAACTTGCTAAGCCGGAGTTTGGCCTTGAAGGCCTGGAGCCTCCATTTAGGTCGCGATGGCCTGGTGGAAGTGGCCCTCGGGGAAAGGCTGCAAGTCCCCGCCAGAAGCGCCGCTTCTATGGAGTTTTCAGACCGTGGCTGTGGCCAGCGGGAAACCCACAGCCCTGTGGCCTAGGCAGTGAGGGGGTCTGCGGCAGCGGGGCGGGTCTGGACCCTGCCGGGCGGGGAGGTCTTCATCTTCGCCCGGCTGGAGAGCAGAGCGTTGTCACCCGGATCCCCGCCTGGGTGGTAACAAGACCCTGGCCAGTCACCCTTGCAGTCCAGACTAACTTCTTTCAACAGCCTCTGATGGTAATTACAGTAATCGAAGCTGCCATATATCTTTAGGCAATTATGACACACAAAAAGCCCCGAGGGGACCCCCTGGGGAGGGAAGTTAAGAACCGTTTTCCAGCCTCAGGAAACTCGGCTTGACTCACGTCTGAGCTCGCCGGGGCTAGCTAAAAGAGAGGGAGCTTTGCAGCAGTCAACCAGCTTGTCTGTGACCCCAAGTCACCTTAACGTGGCTGGGTGGCAGAGTCTGAGGGGTCGACGCTCCATGCCCTGGAATTTTCGCTTCCCTCCCTTCTGGGCCCCGCCCCAGCCCAGCTCCCTGTTTCTCCTCCGCCTGGGCTGGGAGGTCAGTCCTTAAACAAGGCGGACCAGCAAGCCAGGAAGGGATCACCCACCCCGCGGTGGGCTGCTCGCCCCACTCGGGTCCTGCAGACAGCTATGACCTTAGCCCCCAGTCTGGATGGGAAGCCTGAGCTTTAGAGAGCCCACCCCGCTTCCCCTGTGGGCTCATTGGGCATCACCGTCGGTGCCACCGGGAAGAGGAGGGCAGCTGGGGCGACAGTGCTCCTGAGCCCTTAATAGGGGTCCCAGGCGACCAGAGCGCCTGGCTTACGCCAGGGAGAAGGGCTGAAAGAGGCGAGACCCTCCTTTACTGTTTCCAGAGTGAGTGCTGTGCAGCGGAGCTCGCGACCGAGGTTCAGGCGGCGACCGCGAGTTGTTTGGGGGGGGGGGGGGGGGGGCCGGCCCCGAGGGGGGGAGGACAAGACCCACTCCCCGGTTCTCTCCAACCCCGCCCTCCCCCAGCCATCTCCGCTCTTGCCCTGCGGGAGAGGGGGCGCCGAAGCGGTGGCCGCAACGCCGAACGCCTCCCCCGCCAGCCTTTGTCGCCGTCCGAATTCCCATGCTACTCTTTTTGACGGGTCACTGGTGGCTCTATAGGCAGGTGCTGCGGCGGGCTTGTAATTACCCCGGCTGAGCCGGGTCCTCACCGACCTCCCCCTGCCGGGTCCCCCGCACCCCCCCCCCCCCCCCCCCCACCTGAGGCTGAGGCCAAGGCCCCGCGTGCAAGCCCGCCCAGGCGCCTCGGGATCCCGGAGTAGGTTCCTACCCTCCGTCGCCTCCGGGCCTCCGCAGACAGCGCCCTCACCTCCCCAGCCCCGCTGGCTCAGGGCTTCCCACCGCCGCCTCTCCCGCCCCCAATCTGGGTGCTCCAGGAACCGCTGTCGGGTTCCCACGAGGCCCGAGATCGCCTGGGCCCGGGTTGGAATGCCTTTGACCCGGGGCGATGGGAAAATCAGGTGGTGTGATTTGTTATTAACTATTTTTTAAATGATGTTAACACTTTTTTTTTTTTTTACAAATATTCCCTTTTTTTTCCGGAAGAATTTCTACGTCAGTAAATTGCTTCAGGCACTTGTTGGACTAGGGCCCCGAGAGAAAACACACACACACACACACACACACACACACACACACACACACACCTTCCTATTTCCTTCTACCTAACGTCCCTCCTGGAGCAGAGACCTCAACAGGCTTGGAGAGTCCAAGCATAATTCTCCTGTGTGGGGTAGCAATCCCCCCCCCCCAAAACTGGAGCCATCAAAACAAAAAAACCGAACCCCCCCCCCTCCAGCAGTAGGAACATGCAGAGGAAGATGCTCCCAGAATAAGGGGTAGGGGAGAAGAGACCAGTGTTTAGGGGAAGAGGACTGGGGGTAGAGGAGGCATAGGTAACTGCCTCCAGCTACCCCATCTAGAAAGCCACAAATTGGGTAGATCTTACTCCTAGACCGGTGGTTACGTCCCTCCCCCGCAACTTTTTCCTAAAAGAAATAATTTCTCAAACGTGAAGCACTAAGCATTTTTCCATAGGTAAAGAGAAAGTTGGGCAATTACCACTACCCTTATTATCATTAATAATCTGAGGATTAGCATCACAATAATAATCCTAATAATAACAACCGCCGGGCTCAGCTCAGAGAAAACTCGATTGCCTCCCAGCTGCCATCCCCGGTTCCAGCCGTGTTTGTTTTTCTTCTTCTTTTTTTTTTTCCCCTTTTACATTTCAAGTTTGTCTCCTTGCGCGCTCACTAACAACTTTTTTCTGTTAAATGCAAGAGCGGAGGAGGGAGGCGGCCAAACTTTCCGCGGAGCAGAAAGGCAGCGGCGGGCCGAGCTGCTGCCCGGGCCTGCCATAATCTTTTATTCCAAAATGGGTCTCGGCGATTAGAGGAGACCCAAATACATGTAGCGGTGCATGAATAATGCTCATTGTAGGAAGCTGACACTCGCTCAGGGGAAAAAAGTTTGGCTCTAAAATCTCTTCATTATTTGCTTTTACCGCAGCTCCGATGCTAATCCCCTCAGAGGTCAGATTGCTTAGCATCTCTCTCCCCCTCTCCCCTTTCCTCCCTCTCCTCCTCCCCACGCTCCCGCTCACCCCTTCTCCCTCTTCTCGGTCTTCCCTGCGGTTTCAGGCCGCATTTTAGACATCCCCTGCAAAGTGTGTGGTGACCGCAGCTCCGGCAAGCACTACGGGGTCTACGCCTGCGATGGTTGTTCTGGGTTCTTCAAGAGGAGCATCCGCAGGAATCGGACCTATGTCTGCAAGTCTGGAAACCAGGTACTCTTTGGGGTTGAGCTGCCAGGGCTCCCCTCTTCTCCCCACCCCACCCCATTTCTGCCAAGGCTTCCTCTGAATTCCCTTCCCTGACCTGTGTCCACTTCCCCTCTCTGCCTCAACTTTGGGTGGCCCTTTGGAAAGGCCAGATAAGGTTAAGGATGGCGGGGGAGTTTACAGAGGGAGTCAGAACTCCCACGGTTTTCCTTTTTTTTTTTTAATTTATTTTTTATTTCATTTTTTTTTTTTTTATTCTTCGGTCACATTTTGACACTGAGTAAGGCCCTGCCCGGACCAGTCTGAAAAGCCTGCCCTAAGAACTCAAGGAACTTTAGGATCTAACGCACAAGTAGCAAGCAGAAGAAAGGGCCCCATTAGGCTGCCCACCCTCCACGTCCGGTTCTCAGCAGCAGCCAAGCTCAGTCTACACCCACGGATGGCACATCTGAGCCAGGGTCACCACTACCTTTAGCTAAGACTCCAAAGTGAACGCTGGCTACTGGAAGCCATGGTGCTTGCCAGACAGATGCCGAGTCCTTTGGGCTCTGCAGATGCGGGGCTGCTCTGGAAGTGGGCAGGTGTAAGGACTCAGCAAATGCAGGGTGAACCAGAAGGGAAGGCTCCAGGAAGGTAGGACCCATCAAGTTCTCTTCCCTTTTCAGCTTACAAGATGAGCCTGGGAGTTGTGTTCCAGTCTGGCATAGGCTGAACTGCCTCTGTGAGACAGAGCAGTTGGGGAGTGAGCAGAGCCCAGCTACAGCTTCCAACCAGAGCTGCTGACAGGAACCACCTGTGACTCCATTCCCACCTCAGTGGCTCATGGCAACCCAGGAGATCAGCCTTCTGGTCCCTACACTTTGCTCATATTCTACAGAGGTCCCACCTTTACTCCTGGGGAGATTCCCAAGAGTGCCTTAGTCAGGAGGCATCCTCTAGTAACCAAACGATGAAAGCCACCCACTAATTATGTATAGGATACACATCAACTCACAGAGTCATCCGGGGCTAGTGGATTACAGTGTGCTCTTGTTCAGCAGCAACATCTGCTCTTAGCCAGTTCTGGTAGGTTTTGATTGGCAGCACACACAAGAAGACATATGCCCGTGGATAAGTTATTTTGACCTCTGCACCCCTCCTACCTGCTTTCTTGGCTTCTCAGTGTCTAGCTCATCGATTCAATATCACATTATATACACACATGGGACTGTATCCCAGAAGCTCCATGGGTTTGAAGTCCTGTAGAGCACCAGATCTGAATGGGTATCTACTTAGATTGTTGTTGCTGCTGTTGTCTGAGGAAGGTCTTGGTCTGTAGCCTAGGCTGGCTTGAAACTCTTGATCTTCTTGCCTCAACCTCAGGTGTGGGTCACCACACCAGGCCACATTATCTTATACTTGTATGCAACAGATAGAACTGGGAAATCTGAGGTGCTATGCTCTTTGGGAGACGGCTATCAATTCAGAGACATTTTTATCAGTCCAAAGCACTTGCAAAAGGATGATAACAAATCTGTCAGGCCTGTGTCCCTACCCGAAAAGAATAAAAGAGTCAAACTGAGGCTCTCTCTCTGGCTCACCCACTCCAGATACGTATATACACTTGATGTGATTTGAAAACCCACTCAAGACATTTTGTTTTTACGTGTTTATCGAAATACTGGAGAAGATATCATTCCAATTGGATATTCAACTACATCTGATAATAAATAATTTGAAACTCTTAACAGTGAACTATTTTGGTGCTGGCCAAAGATGCTCTAATTTTCTCCTAGGAACTAAAAATTCATGTCCTTCTTCTCTGGTTCTAAGACTAAGTCAAGATCATTTCACTTTCTTATTAAAAGCAATGCTGACATTTAGAAGTCACTATGACCATCCATCTACCTTTACTTTGAACAAATTAACATATCTTGCTTTGGTTTGGTTGAGTGTGTATGCATGCTGGGGACAGCCCAAGCCAGCCTCTTTTGACTTGGGTGAAGAAGACTGTGCAAAGCCATGTGTTCATGTGTGTAATTTTCCTTATGGTTATTTCAGGGAGGCAATGTACTCATTCCCACTTCTGTGTTTATGAATATAAAATTGTGAAGCAAAATAAAACCCCTTTTCTGTGTATAAAATACTTATGCAGAAGGCTAGGAGTGTCACTCGGTGTAGGGATGCTTGACCAGCCCCGGTTCAGTCCTCAGCACTTCAAAACAAAACTTACACACATTATGTATCTGTATGCATACCCCCTCAGTAAAGGCACCAGCACAAACAAACACTGAAAGAAACATCTGAACTGGCTGTGATGGCAGGGCAAAGCAGGAGGGTCACAGATTTAAGACCAGCCTAGGCTACACAGTAAATTCCAGGTCAGCCTAACTATAGAACAGGAAGGCTCTGTTTCCAAAGCCCACAACTTGGGGATACAGCTCAAGGGTCAACACAAGGCTGCTTTCAACCACAGCACTAAATAGGGAAGGGGGAAGCCTTATCTGTTAATGCCTTTTTTTTTTTTTTTCTTTTTTTTTTTTTTTTTTTTTTTTTTTAGGCAGGGTCTCATTATATAGTCCTGGCTGACCTGGAAATCACCAAGATCTATCTGCCTCTGCCTCTGCCTCTGCCTCCTGGGTGCTGGGATTAAAGGTGTGCACCACCACATCCAGCCAAATATTTTTATTCACCTTTTTTTTCCTCCACAGAAAAAATCACATTAGACATTTGATTGTTTATCCTTGTCAGATAAATATTTGTAAAGCAACAACTATCTTTTTCAGATAAATATTTGTAAAGCAACAACTATCTTTTTACCCATTATCTTGCTAATTACTCACTGTTGGACAGTGTCTCCCTGCATCTTCCTGAGTTTTCCTCAGGCCTTCAGCTCTGTCCCCACACTCTCTCTGCATGCAAGCCTTGCCCTGGCTTGCTGGCTCACATTTCAGGGATGGGTGCTCCCATGGACCTAGACCGAGCCTTAGACCTCAGGGTTGTCTCAGCTTTGTGGTTGTATAAGGACGGTATAACTACAGCAGCAAAGGAAAGGACACATGGCAGTGAAGAATAAGTAGTCGCGGTTTGTCTGTCAGAGCAATGGGCTCACTCAGAAGATGGCCCCAAGCTATAGACTCAAGGCCAGAAAGGCAAAGAATAGTGAGAAAAGGCGGCGTCAGGTCTACCCTACAGGCCAGCTTCTTGCGGAGCACAGGGCCAGGTCGCTGTCTTCGGTCCTGAAAGCGTCCTATGTGCTCCGCTCCTCAGATCCGCGACAGTTTCCCTCTTTTTGCCTCTCCTCTTAGCTCCTCGAAAATCCAGAAAGATCATTCTTTGTCCAACTCCCTGAGGTCGAGGACTGGTCTTCTTGTCCCAACCCTGGGAATCCCAGCCCCTTACTTACCCGGCCCTGCCAGTGCCCATTGTTCTCCCATTTTACTGGGTCTGGACCTCCGCCCTGGGTCGGTGGCTGGCCAGAATCCCCACCCCAGGACCGGTTCCGGTGCCCACCTAAAGGCCCGGGGAGCCTCTGACTGCCTGTGATCTGTTCCAGGGAGGATGCCCGGTAGACAAGACACACAGAAACCAATGCAGGGCGTGTCGACTGAAGAAGTGTTTGGAAGTCAACATGAACAAAGATGGTAATCAGTACATGTCTTTATTCTTCTAATGTTGATTGAGTAGTAAGTAAATTATATGTACAGCAAATAGATGGCACTCCTATGCATGTAAATCACTTCCCCAACAGAATTCTTCTCTCCAGATGCTGGGAACTGGCCTTAGGCTGTCAGTCGTAGCCTCCCTGAGATTGCAGCAGTCCCCAGCTGACCTAACTGTATTCCCGGAACTAGTCCCATGCCCATACGGGGAAACTTGCGCCCCAAACCACACGCACTGAGGCAGTGCTTGAGGGCAGGAATCCCTGCACTTAATTGTCTATTTCCTGCTTAGGGTCCAAACGCCATTTTGCACCTCCTCCTGCAGTCTTTAATAATCTCCCTAAGATCTCACAATCGCCTAAGTCTTCTGGAACTCTCCAAGTGCAGAGACAGGAAAAAACGAGAGATTTCAAGTCCTCATTGGCAAATCCAGTGTGGCCGTTGAGTTGGCCCTAAGCTTTTCAAGACCCTTTTCTCGGTGGACAAGAAGAGAGAGAAAAGGGGCTAGAGGGGCAGGATGACACACCCTTTAAGGGTGCTGGCAACACCCCACTCCCCTGAGGCCCAAATTTGAGCCAGACCTGGGTCTTCCAGAAGTTCAGGGCCGAGAAAGTGGCCCAAGCTGCACTTCCCACCCTCCCGGGGCATCACAGGGCCTCGGCAAAGGTGGAGAGCATGGGGAGCCTTGCCGTGGCACCCTGCCTGAGGCACGGAGCCCGTCTGGAGTGCCCCCCTCTCCTGCCGCTCCGGAAGCAGGAGGGAGCGTCCAACCTGTTGAACTTATGTATTGACAAGTTGTCACGCTCTGCTGAGGAAGATTGCCCTGAATTAATTTGTTTGTTTAAACTGTTGGTGGTAATTGTCACATCTCCCTTGACTTCCTCCACACACACAGGGGAGACGACTCTCCCTTGTCCCATCCCCCAGGGTTCGTGGCCTCGGGTACTTTTCTCCTGGGGTCTTGGAGGCCAAGACCATTTGTGGGGGAGACGATCTCTGCGGACCTGGCTGTGTGTGATGCTCCTTTCTTGGTGGTGGGAGCGAGGGCAGCTTGTTCTTTCAGAGGCCCATAGGGTCCCTGGTTTCCCTGGGTGGGGAGGACCGCTGAGCACCTTCCTGACTCTTGTCCATCTCAGATCCCTGCTTCCCACCTGTGCCGGGAAACCGTGCCTAAGCGCCCCGCACCACATGCCCTCTTGCTCCTCGGTGACCTTGCAGTCCCAGACGTGAGGATGGAGCAGCGGCCGGGCTGCATCCAAGTGTCGCGCGGCGCCTATGATCCCAGGCCTGTGTCCTTCTGTTTGTCTCTGTAGCCGTGCAGCACGAGCGGGGCCCTCGGACGTCCACCATCCGCAAGCAGGTGGCCCTCTACTTCCGTGGGCACAAGGAAGACAACGGGACCGCTGCGCACTTCCCCTCCGCAGCACTGCCCGCCCCCGCTTTCTTCACGGCGGTCACTCAGCTGGAGCCGCACAGTCTGGAGTTGGCCGCGGTGTCTGCCACCCCTGAACGGCAGACCCTCGTGAGCCTGGCTCAGCCCACGCCCAAGGTTAGTGGCTTTGCTGGGTCCAAAGAAGTTCCTCTTTGAGCAAAGGGAGGGGGAGGAGACACGCTCTGTTCTGAGCTGAGACTCGGTCAGGAAAAGGTGGAGGCATTCCCAGATGCCCTAAGTCTCCTGCTCCTTCTTGTTGAGCCAAAGATACTGATGTTTAATGCACCGTAGACCACCCTCCGAGCGGCTCCTAACGCGCGCTCCTGAGAAATGGGGTAGAGGCCAGACACCTGCACCTGTAGGGAACGCACGGTTGGTGAGTGAAGCTGTCTAATCCCCGAGTGCAGCCTTAGATGCTCCAGAGGCCAGAACTGACTAGAACAGTAGTTAACTCCACCTGGGAGAAGGGGCCTCCCGAGGTGCCCCGGGATCTGTATAATCCTGGACGATTTCAGTGCAAGAGAGAAAAATGTAGAAATCACTGTTAGGGGGGCTGTTTTCCCCGGGGCTGCCTACACACCGTTAAACCACTCCCAGGATTGGCCCTACCAGCAGGGGCACGGCCTGAAGTACCTGGGAAGGCTGCCACCTAGGGACTGCATCCCAACCCTGGAGTTGATTCCTCCCAAGGCCCCCCGCTGAAGGAGAACCTGGGATTTCCCCCAGAGGAGACCAGCTGCAGCCTCACACTGCAGGAAAGCCAGACACCTGGGCACATACACACGCTCAATATTTAATATTGCTTTCTTACCCTTGATGTGTATAATAAGCTCTGGAAAGTAGTGTTATGAATATGTTGTCAGTTATGAATGGGAATGCTCTGTGAATGATTAAGATGTCTAATTGAAATATTTCCATAATATACTAATCCTTTCTAAAAATACTCATATGCATATTTGTGTTTGGGATGCCTATTAATTTATACTTTTTTCACATCTATTTTTATTTACACAAATGCAAGCAGTTCTTGTCTAAATTGGGAGCCAGGCCTGGGACTTGGCTCAGTCCAAGAAAATTTTACTGCAGGGACAGAATAGCCAGACACCCCTTTGGAAGACAGAGACCCTCAGAGAATGGAAACATGCCTCCCCCAATAAACACCATTCTCAAATTCGGTAGCTAGAGATATTTGGAGGCAACTGGATGCATAAGCAGAGCACCAGATTCCTTCACCCCCACCCTCTGTTTAACCAGGACATTGAGCTGTGGCTCCCTCACTAGCAGGCATTTCTCCTTTTCCCTCCTCCCAGTACCCCCACGAAGTGAACGGGACCCCAATGTATCTCTATGAAGTGGCCACTGAGTCGGTGTGTGAATCAGCTGCCAGGCTTCTCTTTATGAGCATCAAGTGGGCGAAGAGTGTACCAGCCTTTTCCACCTTGTCTTTGCAAGACCAGGTATGACCAGCAGGGTACCCGAGGTCGGAAAGGAAGCAACAGTCCTCAGCCTTATAAGCTGGATGCCACCTGCATGAACCAGCAGGGCAGGCATACATTCTGAACACGGGGAAACCATTTATCTTTACCAACATCATTCTAGAGGTTCAAAATACCTACCTTTGGAATCATATGTTAGAAATGTAACTATGTTATTTCAGGGTAGCTGGATGCACTCTATGTAAAACACATACAGAATCATATAGAAGTACGTGATCTCTTGCTAAAGTTTAACTGAAACATCAAATGTTAAAAATCTTAATGTTCTTTAACGCTGGAGATAAGGCAGGCGTGAGGACGCACAACTGTATTCCTAGCACTCAGGCTGAGGCAGGAGAACCTGGAGTTTGCAGCCAGCCTGGGCTACAAGGAAAACTATTGATGAAATGATGTTTGCTTACGAACACTCAAGCCGAGAAGAACAGAAGGTGGGGAGAGTATTCGCATGTGAGATTTTATATCTTCAGCTTTATAGTCTCCACTGTGATGTATACAGCTTGGGCCAGTAGCTTATCACCATGGAGAACCAAGAGACTAGTATCTTGTTTTATTCTTGTTGGTCTGCTTGGGGGCATCGATGGGGGTCAGATCCAGGGCCTCGTGTGGGAGGGAGTATGCTATTACCATATGACACCCCCTCAATCCTTTCACTGCTTTTAGAACTTTTGGAAGCAAAAAAAGAGAGTCATTTTACACAATTCTTTGGTTATAAATGATGTTCAGAAGTAAGAAAATTATGTGCATCTAAAAACCTGCATTTTAGCAAACCCCATAAATTTTTTTAGGAATATTAAAAGTTGTCCTTGTCAACATATTTTAATCTTAAGAGGAGGGAAGAAACAGAGTGGCCACAGCTACCTGCTGAGAGGGGCACTCACAGAAATTAACGACAATTTTTTTTCAAAAGGCTAATAAGCAATTTTTTGCTTCTTTTTCCTTTTTGGATAGTGGGGATCAAACCCGGACCTTGCATATGCCCAGCGAGTGCTCTGTCACTGCGTTACACACGTAGTTCTAAGAGTAGGGGGTTTAATTCTTTTCATATTTAACTAATCATAAGAACTTCCTTCCAGATGCTTCCTTTAGGGGACAATAAGCCAAGCATACGTTGATATCCTAGCATGAAATATGGCCACCATTATTGTTTACCTCTAATTTAAAAAAATTATTTTCTGTACTCAATGCAATAAAATAAAAAAATGAAGCATTTTAAGAATTAAACATTTTGGTCTAATTGTGAATTTAGTTACAAACCTTCATGATTCTTAGCTTTCAGAAGTAAATTCTTTCATATTAATCATCCAGCACTAGCTCGTTTTTGAAAGATTTTTAAACATAAAGAATTGTTTTCAAGGTTGAAGGTAATATCTTTGGCCAGGGTTACTGCTTGACCTTTAATCTTTTGTACTCTGTCATTCTCTCCCTTTCTCTCTCTCTCTCTCTCTCTCTCTCTCTCTCTCTCTCTCCCTCTCCCCTCTCTGTGTATGTGTGTGCACACACAGACTCACACACATGCATGTATATATATATAAATTGGCTATTTTTTTTCTGAAAACAAGAATTTGTAGATGCTAATCCAAATAAAATCCCCTTCCTGTCTGCCACTTAGCCATTTGCTGGAGACTCTTCAACAAGAAGCAAAACTACAGTGAAGTGGAAAGTGGAATCCAGTATATTAATTTGGAAAAGGAGCCAGATTTCCATTTTAAATATTCAGTAGCACATTTTATTAGAATGAAAATGACAAGCACCTTGATGCTGTCCACTTATGAGTCTCAGGAAAATCAGGCAGGAAGGCGAGGTAAACTCAGCAAAACCCGATTAACATAATTACACCCTGATTTTCCCTCACGCCTCTTGGGAATTAGTGATCTCTCCCTCTCCCTCTTCCCCTCTCCCAGCCCCCTCAACTCTCCAGGAAGAGGGGGACCCTGACCTACAAGCTTAGTCAGGAGTCTTCAGTGTTGTACACTCGAGCAAGCCACCTGCTCAGCCGCTGGTGGCATTTTATAGATTTCAGGTATCTAGAGAAGGTCTAGGTGGCCGGGCATGGGTGGCAGCAAAGATCTGAAAGGCAAAGCCTTTCCTGAGGGAAGGAGCTTGGAGGAACTGGAATGGCTGACTCTGAAATGCATGTGTGTGTGTCTATAGGCACAGCTTCAAAGAGAGAAAATGCGGGAAATAGAGGGAAATAGATTATTTGGATTTTTTTTTAAAAACCAAGACAGGCATTTAAAACACTTTAAAGGAAATTTACATATGGAAATTGTTTATAAATTTATAAATTACACACTATATTATATTATACATCTATTGTATGACAGCTGATGCTTTTGGAAGACGCTTGGAGAGAACTGTTTGTTCTAGGAATAGCACAATGGGCCATTCCGGTTGATGCTAACACTCTACTGGCTGTATCTGGTAAGAATTGCACAATTTAATGACTTTGTTGTAGAAATTACCATAAAAATACATTACTGAAAAAAGAACAACATGTAAAGAATAACAAATTCCTGCTGAACAATAGAGTATACCTGTCATTTATAAATCTATATTTAAATGCAAATAATGTTGTTTTGTTGTATTCATGACTGCTTGCATTGTTATTTAAATGCAAATTACTGTGTTTGTTATCATCCAAGAGAAGATTTTATATTAACTTTCATACAATATAGCCAGTTTACATGGAATCAGATATCTCAGAGTGACAATTGAATAGATATTGATATGCAGGATTTTGTCAAAAATCAATATTAAAACATGAAAATGCCTTCATATTAGGGTATTTATCCCATATTTCAATTCTAGGCATGAATGGTGACAACACAGACTCCCAGAAGCTGAACAAGATCATCTCGGAAATACAGGCTTTGCAGGAGGTGGTGGCTAGGTTCCGGCAGCTCCGGTTAGATGCCACTGAATTTGCCTGTCTGAAATGCATTGTCACTTTCAAAGCTGGTAAGCGGACACAGACAGACCCCACCTCTCCCTCTCCTCCTTTCTCCACCTCATTAGTTCAGCTACTTCAAAGTCTAGCTCTAGACTGACCTGGGGGGGGCGGTGTTGTGGGGGGGAGTGGTGTTTTCATGGAGCTGATACTCTGAGGTTGGGCTGGTCTTCCACAGCTGTGGAGACCTGCATGCTTTCCAGGTAGTCATCTACTTCCAGTGCCCTGTGAGCCCACAGTCCTCCCTGTTTGGTCTCTCAGAGTTTCCCGGTCTTCATTT
The DNA here is from genome assembly GCA_902168425.1 of Peromyscus attwateri. Classification (NCBI taxonomy): domain Eukaryota; kingdom Metazoa; phylum Chordata; class Mammalia; order Rodentia; family Cricetidae; genus Peromyscus; species Peromyscus attwateri. The sequence goes on along the minus strand of CABHPP010000770.1, from coordinate 55,012 downwards.
CTAGTTCCTACACACAGCGGTTCTGAACTGAGAAGTTTCCGGAATGCTGCGGCCATTGCAGCTCTCCAGGACGAAGCTCAGCTCACGCTCAACAGCTACATCCATACCAGGTGACCGCTATTTGCTGTGAACATGTACTTAAGAAAATTGCCTCCATTGTGAATGTTCCAGCGGGCAGTAAGAAGCCAGTTCAAACGTCGTGACTAATTATCCTGTTGCCAGCCAGTTAATTTAGTTAGAATCCACGTCCTCACCTGTCTCTGGGGGAGGGTGGGAAGGGCAAATTGAATTAGGTGATGGCAGTGCAGAGCTGTGCCAGTCACAGTGGGCTGTGCCGGCTGAGAGCTGCCTGACCAAAAGGAGCTGCTCGCATTGGCGCGTCTAGGCGTGGAGAGTCAAAAGGCAACTTAGTCTGAAACATTAGGTTGCTAGATCAGAAAGTGCTCAGATCATCTTTGGACAGGTGCCCTTCTTCAGAAGCCAACCCCAAGTTCAAGGAGCACAGGGCTTCACCAAGGCCATCTTTACTCTGGCCATGACTGTAGCTTGGGTTTGGTGATTGGTGTCTGCTGAGCGATCTGGGGTCCCAGCACCCACCACATTACTTCTGTCTAGGCGGGGTCCTCTGACTGACACTGGACATTGGTAGAAACTCTTGAACATGGGCACTCAATAAAGTTCCCCTGGCCCAGCCCCAGTGTGGACTTTCTGATTCTATTTTCAGAAGCAAAGAGGCAGGCTTTTGAAAGAGTAATGAAACCTCTCTAGCTTCCTAGGTTGGGACTGTGGTGGATCTGAGGTTGGAAGAGAAGCAAGAGGGACCCATGGAAGCCTGTCTCCATCACCTCAGCATTAGCTATAGACACCGTGTGGTGATAACTATATGGACGGGGGCCATTAATGCCTCCCTCCCCTGAGGGGTCAGAGAAACCCCAAGTCGGCAGTACCTTATAGGAGCTCCTTATTTATGTCATAAATCACCCTTTGAATGCTGAATGAGTAAAACTGTTCTGTGTTTATAAAACACCATTGAAATGGCATTGCTTGGTAGCTCATGGAAGCATGCTTTTCCAAAGTAAAGTGCAAGGGCTGGGAAATGTGAAACCCACATTGAACTATAGAATACAAATCGTAGGCACTTAGTTCTGTAATTCAAAATTACGAAATGGAACCATACATAATGCGGGCATGTTTCCCTTATTAAGGCCGATTCATGTACCATAGCTAACCTTTGGCACGCAGAGCTAGGAAAATATTCAGAACACTAAACGGAGACCACGGACTTCAGCTATTGATTCAGCCAGGCCTTTGCTAGGTGGTCACCAGGCACAGGCGGGTGATGCGAATTATCAGAAGGGACTGCCCTTCCCCTGGTGTGAAGTGGCAGAAACATCACTCCACACAGGAGAGGGGAGGAAGTGAGGAGTGGGAGACATACACTCTAATCGGGAAAGAGTGAGGGAGGTCCAGGAAGGCTGATGAATGAAGGAGATGATATATGAGAGGGGGGATTTCAGTCGGGAGGGGTGGGTGCAGCGCCTGGGGGTGGGGGCTGCCGGAGGTGTTGTGTGAGGTTCTGCAGAGATGAGCAGGGGCACTCTGAGACAGCCTGGTACTCCAGGAACTGACAGGATGGCCTGGGCAAATCCCACCACAGATGATCACAGTCTATTTTGGAGGCATGGTGAGGACGCCGCATCTCACCCTCAATGTCTGGAAGTGGCTGAAGATGTCTGCTTTGTCGTGGAACTCCTAGCTCACGCTATCAGCTGAATTATAGCTTATGTCTGGAGTCAGATATGTGACCAAGTAATGATTCCTTTTTGGCTTAGCTCCTTCAAATCAGTGAACACTCTAAGTATGTCCCTGTCTGGAAAACAAAATCTGAAATTGGACTGAAAAGCTAACACGCAAACTTATGTATCTGTTAGTGTCCTGTAATCAGCTTCTCTAGTTACCTAGGATGTAGGAACTGGCATGTCACAGTGTCGTATTAGAACTGAAGATTATGAATCTGTGATAGGCACAAAATATTTAGAACTGAAAAAGAAGCTTCTAACTATTTGTGCTAATAGATGAAGTCAGGGGGTACATATTCTACAAAATAATTTAAAAATATATCTTTATTTTTTAAGACTTTCAAACCCATCCCCACCCATATCTCCCTCCCAACTTCATATACTTTTTAAAAACCCCATTGAGTCCAGTTGGTCTGCCTGATGTGCTATGGCAACCTACCTGGGGCTGCATCCCTCTGATGCTTCCTCTCCCAGCAGCCATCAACCATCAAAAGCGCCCCATCTAGGGGTGAGACTTCTCGAGCCCCTCCCCATTCATGCTGGAATTTCGGCTGACTTGATTTTATGCAGGTCTTGAGTGTGCTACCACGACCACTGTGAGTTCACGTGTTCTATGGGCCCGCGTGTCTAGAGAACATTCTTTCAAAGCTGTCTTCTACCACCTCCGGCTCTTCCAATCTTTCCATCCTACTTCTAAAATGAACCCCGGGGTGGGGGTGGGGGTGGGGGTGTGTGATACAGATGTCCCCTTGATGGCTCAGTGCTCCACAGCCTCAACTTCGCTACAGTCTGGTCTGTTGTGTGGGTCTCTGGAGTAAGCATTGTATCCTGGAAAAGCCGCTCCCCTGATGAGGGGTGAGAGTCGCACTAATCTATGGCTATACGGATAAGTATTTAGAGAGCAGTTTGACACTGTGTCCATTCTGCAACATAATACTGGTAGGCGCTCCCCTAAGGCCTATGACCTACTCAGTCACAGGTTCTTAGCCCAGTTAACAGTACCAGGCATGCGTTCATTTGGTGGAGTGGCCCTTAAATCCACTACAAAATAATCTTGAGCAGTGAGACACACTGACACACACATTGTTATTGTTTCTAGGTGGCACTCTACTCCATGTATAATAAGCCATTCTTATTGACCGAGTGACCAGCTCTTTCCCAACTAGAGAATAAAGGAGGTGGGAGAGATGAGTGGATAATCCACTTGCAGACAATCAGGAGTTAACTCTTGGGCTTGGGTGCAGCTCAGTGGCAGAGCACTTGATTGCCTTGCACGCACGAGGCTCTAGGTTCATTCCAACACCCACGCAAGGCGGTTTAATTATCGGTGGTTTCTGGATTCTCCCAAATCCATCCTTTCCAGCATATGCTATTTCCTGCAACAGTTTCTCATCATGGGAAAGGTTTAGCGTGTTGGGTGGATTCAACAGACATAGTAGAGACTGTCTAGGTGTCCCTGATACCTCAGCTCTCCAGAGCTCTGTCTAATCCTGGGAAGGGAAACAGCCACTGAAGAGAGAAGTGACCAGAGCTGAAGGAAGCCTGGCAGAAGCCTCAGCACAGAGAATGAGAGGTGACATTCAGGTGTTTTGCTTTTCTGCCTCTTAATGTTGTTGGCTGGTGCTTTTGTTTCCTTGGGCTCCTTTTGGTTGGTTGAGAGAGTCTCTTTCTATAAGCCAGGCTGGCCTGGATTCACTGCCACTATGTAGTCCAGGCTAGTTTTGAACTCATGGCAACCCTCCTGCCTCAACTTCCTGAGTCCTGGGATTCCAGTATGAACCACCACATCCAACATTTTTTATTTTTACTGTAGATCACCATCATCATTTCCACACCACCTTATCAAATGTTATCTGGTGCCCTGGCTAAGAGTTCCTATGAAACTTGATTATATGAGAGCCAAACAGGGTAGCCAGAGTGAATTCTAAGCTTTACATCTGGCTGAGAGGAGGATTTCTTTGTCCAGAGCTAAGAGGCAAGTGTGGAGGTTGTTCTAGACGCTCTCTGTAGAGTGGTGCTCTCAGGCAGTTAAACACAGTTAACAAGTTCCTGCACGGGAATTTGATCCCTCTCGGTTTCTGGCACCTGTGGCCTAGGTGGAACACGGCTCAGTCACACACATGTCCCTGGAGCTGGGTTTTAGGTGGCTTTTTCTCAGTGGAGGAATGCTTTCCTGTAGAGGGTACCGATGCCCGGCTCCAAGCCGTTGGCTGGAGTGGTACCAGGGCATGAGAGGCAGAGTACAGCATCTAAAGACAGTGGGGATTGAACACGTACATCTGAGCACAAATGTGTGTTGGACATCAAGTAAGGAAATTGTTAAGCAATTTCTCCCATCTTTAATTACGTGCCAATTTCACTGACGTGAAAGCTGGTGCCACTGCCGCCCAACAGGACTCAGTCTTTAATTTGCAGCGTAATAAGGGCGGAATTATTCCTGAGAGTGACAAAGTGTAATGCCTGAATAATAATTGGGAGAATTGCTTAGAAAAAGAAGCCATCTTATTTGAGAGGAATAGTCTGTACAAGAGTGTTGAGAATTTAAAAATATGAATCCCACTGCCAGCTTCATAATCAACCCCTATGGTCATTCTCTACAGTGATAACATTACATTTGTTCTGTGATTTTAAATTAGCATCAGGTGTGTTAAAGCTGATTTGTCTAGAAATAAAAATGTACTGTTGGGGGGGGGGAGAGGGGGGGGGAGAGAGAGAGAGAGAGAGAGAGAGAGAGAGAGAGAGAACAGTGATTTGGGCAGTACCATTCCTGTTTTGGGATTCCAGCAATCCACCTGTGAAACAGGGACAGAGGCTCCTGTCCTGGAGTCCGCTGCAGCAGTCTACAGCATGTTCCTGCAGAGGTCCAGGTCAGGAAGTTCCCCTAGGGCTGATGTGTGTTCAAGTATAAGGTGTGAGTCCCTGCCTCTATGGGGCTCTGACGTTGATGTCATGGCTTCTCCTATTGCAGATACCCCACTCAACCCTGCCGCTTTGGGAAACTCCTGTTGCTTTTACCAGCTTTACGTTCAATTAGCCCGTCCACCATAGAAGAAGTGTTTTTCAAAAAAACCATCGGCAACGTGCCGATTACAAGACTGCTTTCAGATATGTACAAATCCAGCGACATCTAAGCTCTCCAGCACCCGCTTTCCAAGATGGGGCAGTAGCAGACGGACTTCTACCTTACAGGACATGCCTCAACTAACAAACCCTCCTGGAAGGAGAAACCTGGGAATGCGTTGCCTTCAGGAAAAAATGCCAGTGGACACAAAACAATAGCTATGACCCAGGGCTCCATGGAAGCGGGACAGCTGGGGAAGCCAGGTGGTACAACAGTTACTGTTGCTGTGTCCTGGCATGGGTGAACCGGGGCCACCACAGGCCGAGCCAGCCTTTCTGCCTCTGACCTGGAAGATCCGGCTGAACTCTTCAAAGTTGAAAGACAAGCCCTCCCTCTTTTCCTCTTTAGCACATCAAGTCAGTTGATCAACAATAGCTTTGTGTAACATCATACTGCGGCCTTCAGAACTCGGTCGGGTTGGAGCATTTTACTCTAAAAATAATGTTTAGGTTTTAAATCAAAAGTATTATCAAAAGTTTCCCTTCTATCATAATACTTTATTAAGTGGCCTTCAGAACCAAGTGAGTAAGTGAAATGTAGCTTATGCTGTGTAATCCCCTCCCCCACCCCCTTTTCCGTTCTTTTTTCTTCTTTTCTTAGTACCACAGGCCAGGCAACCTCATCAAAGGAACTGACTACAAAAAGGAGTTTCTCCCCAAGACTTAGCATCACAAACCAGAAGAGCTCTACTGAAAGAACTTCAGACCAGGGAAGACGACTCCAAACAGCCAAACCAAATAAAGTGGAGCCGGTGACTGGGTGAGGCTGATCGCTGTCCGGTCATCACAGTGCTGAAGCCAAAGGCCGCAGGGTCAGCAAGTCACACCAGACGGTACATGAATGTGCAAGCCAGAAGGAATTTCAAGGAGATGCGTGCTAAACAGGTTCCTGATCATTCCATTGCTAACAGCCTGGGACTCTTGAATGCCTTTCAGAAAACTCTGGTTTCTAATAAAGCCTCGATTGCATACACACACACACCCCCCACATCACCCTACACTCTAAGCTGCTCCTTGGGTATGACTCTATACTTATGGAAATGTAGAAACAAACATTTTTAAATAGCTGCTGTACTTTTCACATTTTGACTTATTAGGTACTAGCACTGAGGGGAGAGATTCAGCACTTGGACTAGCATAGGATGAATCAAACTTCTCTTGTACAAAGTGAATTAACTGATTTGTGAAGTTAAAAGGCTGTACTCATTGTATTTACAAAGAATAAAAATATATTGAATTTAAGTAAACTCTGCCTGGTTTCTTTCCCACCTCTCTGGCTCACTCTTCCCTGTCAGCAACAAGGTGGCGGCGGCCCCAGCTGGTTGTGAAAACCAAAGCTTGGAGCCCTCCAGCACGGAGCAGAGAGAACCAAGCTACAAAGGCAATCTCCTTTTTACAGTGAAGCCCATTTGTAAAATGATGAATAAAGAAATAAAACATAAGATCTCATTCTCTACAGCACTCAGATGTAATTGCATCTGTTAGGAAAATTGCTGCGTGAGGAAGAGCAGGGCGGATGGACGGTCCTCATTCCCTGCTCGGTTTCTAGCTCTCACCAGTCCTGACCAGGAGCTGCAATCACTGTGCTGGTGAGGAGAATGGGAAGAAAGCAACAGGAAGGTCGTGCAGAAGTCCCAGGAGATCTCCGGGAAGTGGCCCCTCTGCTGGGGCCCCAGGGTGAACAGCATGGATTTGTGGGTGGCAGGCAAAGCAAGAGCTGGTAGGCCTCTGTTCTCAGCTCAAGTGACCTTGTGGCTAGAATGCATGGAAGTTCAGCCATCCATGCCTTGTCTGCTGATTCTTCAGAGAATGGGAAGTGTACCTTGAGTGGGTAGCACAGTGCTAGAAGACTTGCCTGTTGTACACATGGCTCTGGGTTCTAGGCCTAGGACCATACAAAAGTAAAAGGTCCTCAAATAAGCGTGTGAGAACTTCCCTTCCATTCTCTTTGTGTTGCACAACTCAAGTGTCCACCAACAGAGAATAGCCATGCTGTGGCAGATAGGGAAGGGCTAGGGCCCGTGTTTCATTGGGGGTAAATTATCAGAATTGTGGAGGAGAAAGAAATAAATTGCCTGGGATACATGTGACTTGGTATCATTTATGTAATTTTGCAAACCCCCAGACCAGATACTCTTTGTAACCATTTCAATGTTCGAGGCAAGCATGGGCAGATTAAATACTCTTTGTCTACTCTTTGTAGACAGAGGTCAGACCTGGGAAGCAAGAAGATCAGTAAGGGGTAATAAGAGGACCTTCAAGCATCTGTGTAAAGGCTAAATTAAGAAACAAAATCAGAAACACCTGTGAGATAAAAGACCAGGCCTCACAATACTGGCTGACGGGTGAGGCTGTTTATCCATGTATTAGTCAAGTTTTGCTTTGGTGCTGCTGGATGACAGTTCCCAAAACACAAGTAAATCAAAGGTCCGACCTCTGTCGTCTGACGTAAGTAATATCTCCGAACAATAAGTAACTTTCCCAGATTTAAAAGCCCACCTATTGGATGAGAGCCTCGCAGCTTCGTTGACTTGACTTGAGCTGGGTTTTTGTTGTTGTTTGTTTGAGGCAATGCCTTGCTGTGTAGTCCCGGCTGGCCTCCTCACACTCACCATCCCCCTGCCTTAGCCTCCCCAGGACTGTGCTTTGAGGCGTGTACCCCCATGCACCAAAAGCAGAGGGGGTTGGGCTGGGGCCAAGTTCATAGAGTGCTTGCCTAGCATGTACGAAGCCCTAGGTTTGATCCCAGCACTGCATAACCCAGAAGTGTTTCAGCATGTGAAAAATTTTGGCCCTGGGGAGGTTGAGGCAGGGGGAAAATGGTCATTCTTGACTGTAGAGCAGGTTGGAGGCCATTCTGGGCTCTGTGAAAAACCTGTTTCAGAATATATATATGTGTGTGTGTGTGTGTGTGTGTGTGTGTGTGTGTGTGTGTGTGTGAAGGGGCCCGTCTTGCCATCTTGAGGCTGTCCCTGCAGACATCCCAAAGTGAAGGAAGAGATGCTGTTCTCTGTACTGATGTTTTAGCTCAGGACTTTTGCAAAAGTTGAGAGCCTGATTTGATTCTCGTTTGTAATAGCCGAGATGACCAAAACAAAAACATTCCAGTGAGAACCGGTGTTCTGTGGCTTGTCACACCAATTTTGTTCCTTTTGATGTTACTGAGAATACTTGGATAGATTAAAATAGATTACAGTCGTACTAGGTATTATTATGGTTCAGTTCATCACCTCCCCCAACCTAGGAGGGAGCTCAGATTTGACCACAGGTCTAGCTTTGGCCAGCAGAAAGTAAACTGGCTCAAGGTTCTCAAATTATTTCAACAATAGCTAAGGTTTTAAATCTAATTTAAGACAGCATGAATTGAACCCACTGGCCAGAGACTGGCCATTGCTGCCTTACTCGGTTTCATTTTCTTTGTTTTCTCGAGGGGAGTATGTAGCCCAGGCTGGCCTCAAACTTTTGATCATCCTTTCTTACATTCTTGAACACTGGGATTACAGGCCTATTCTGCCATGCCTGGACCTTCATAATTTTTATTGAAACAGAAACACTTTACTTTCCCCATGTATCTAACTGTCCCCTGGCTGCTCCCTGGCTGTCCACCTAGTTGGATTGCATTCAATGTAGCTGCTTTGGTGTCTTGGGTTTCTATGGCTGTGCTAAAACACCATCAACAAAAGCACCTTGGGGAGGAAAGGGCTTATTTCTTCTTATAACTCTCAGGTTACATCCCGTCTCTGAAGGAAGGCAGAGCAGAAACTCAAGGCAGGAACTGAAGCAGACACCATGAAGGAACCATGCTTGCTGGCCCCTGGATCACCTGCCCAGGGCTGGCACCGCCCACAATGAGCTGGGCCCTCTGATGTCAATCACCAATCAAGAAAATGTCCCACAGACCTTCTGGTGGGGACATTTTCTCAAATGAGACTCCCTCTTCCCAAATGACTGTAGCTTGTGTCGAGTCGACATACTGGGCAAGCACACTGGGTATCTTACATTACAGACTACTTCTTTGTTGATCGACCTGGATTGTTGGTGGATTTTCACTACACTAATTTAAACTGCCAAGAGCCAAACTTCTATGTATGCTTTTTGTGGCCTTGCCGGGTATTTCTGCAGGGTAGTCTTAGAGTGGTGTTTCGGGGTCAAAGATTATATGCATTTTTAATTTTGATGGATATTGCCAAATAGCTCTCCAAAAGGGTTGTATCAATTTGCACCCCTGCCAAGAGGGTCTGAGAGGGCCCAATTCTCTGCTCAGAATTTAAAAGTGCTTAATCAGACAAAGGCTTGATGAACACTTCAGAAGCTGTTAGGAAAATACAGAAAATGCATATGTTCCCATCATGAATATGCCTCTGATATGATGCTATTGCTCTGGGTAAGTGGGTCCTGCCCGGCCCCCGTGGTCAGAGCTGCATTGCTAGGCCACTTCTGTGAATTTGAGAAACGTCCATATCACCATGAAGATTGGGAGAAAGTGGGTGAATGAAGAGGATGAAGAGGAAGAAGCAGTTTGGCTCATGTCTTCTACTGCTAAGGTCCTGCTACACAAGCCAAGCTACTTGGGGCTGGAGCGTCACTCAGTGGTAAAATACATGCCTATTGTGTGCAAGGTCCTGGGTTCAATCCTCACCACTACAACAAACCCTGAGAGAACAGATTCTCATTTAAAAGATCATTTAACAAATAATCACTTCTGAAATAACAATCTCTCTCTCTCTCTCTCTCTCTCTCTCTCTCTCTCTCTCTCTCTCTCTCTCTCTCTCGCCGGCGAGAGAGAGGGCAGAGGGAGGGAGAGGGAGGGGGAATGGAATTATTGAGTGGACTGCAGGACAGCAGGATGGGCAGTCACTCTCCTTAAACTGAGTTAACTCCAGTACCCTTATCACAAATGGCAAATGGCTTATTTCCCACGTGGTCTGCATTTTTAGTAGTGCTTGTAGGTTTTTGGAACATGTGCTAGCTCTCTTTCTCCAAATACTGCTAACCTCCACAGGGCCTGCTGTGGAGGGCCATCAATACTCAGCTGCACACAGCCAGCTGGCCCGTCAGAAGTGTGGCACCAGGCACACTCTCAGACAAGAAACCAGAGTGCTGCCACATGTCCTGGCATCTTTGTGCCATGCTGAAGCTCCTCGCTGCTCTAATTGGAAACGCCAGTGGAGTCAATGTCACGGGGACACCAGGGTCCTAGCTTTGCTCTTTAGACCAGCAGGGTGGCCTTGTTCTATCCACGGCACCGCTGTCACTGATATCTTTTGATTTCTGTTTCCCAGCACACTCAGCCAGAGTCAGGAAGACTCAGCTTCCTTCTTCATGAAGGCTAGAGGACAGACACAGTCCTCATCCCCACCGATGGTCAAGCTAGGTGTCTCCTCAGCTGTGAGCCCGTGGAAGGAGCCTGGGCCAAGGTCAAGAGGCCCGGCTTCTAGTCACGTCCCTGTGATGCTGGGCACACCAGCTGCCCTCCTTCTGGTCTCAGATCCTATGGTCATTATCTTCAAGTGGGCCCAGGAGGCCACCAGGAGACGTTCCCCTGGGTGGCAAGGTTAATCAGATTAAGCCCATTTCCAAGTGTGCTTAACCTTGGCGGCTGGCCTCCCAAATCCTTCCATTTAGATCACCTGGGAGCTTTAACAATCCCAATACTCTGGCTGCAGCCCAGGCCAATTACATCAGCCCCCTGGAGGGAGGGCCCGGGTGTCAGGTGTGTGTATGTGTGTGTAGTGTAGTGTGTGGGTACAGTATGTGTGGTGTGTGATGTGTGTGTGTGGTGTATGTATAGTGTGTGTGGTGTGAGATGGTGTGTGTATTGTGTGTGGCATGAGTAGTGTGTGTGGCATGTGTGTGGTGTGTGTAGTGTGTGTGGTGTGAGATGGTGTGTGTGTGTGTGTGTGTGTGTGGCATGAGTAGTGTGTGTGTGGCATGTGTGTGGTGTGTATAGTGTGTGTGGTATGTGTGGTGTGTGTAGTATGTGTGTGGTGTGTATATGGTATGTGTGTGGTGTGTATGTGGTATGTGTAGTGTGTGTGTGTGTAGTGTGTGTGTGGCCTGTGTGTGTGGCCTGTGTGTGTGTGTGTAGTGTGTGTGTGGCATGTGTGTGGCATGTGTGGCATGCATGGCCTGTGTAGTGTGTGTAGTGTGTGTGTGGCATATGTGTATGGTGTGTGTGTGTGTGTGTGTGTGTGTGTGTGTGTGGTGGTGGTCTATGTGTTGAAACCAGGGCTTAATGCCAGGTGCCTAGCCATTGAGCTAGACCCCAGCCTGATACAAGCGTCAAACTACCAAGTGGCTCCAGCTGCAGCTAAGGCGAGATGCCCCAGCACGGGAAGGGTGCGTCGGGCTCCAGGACTGTTGGTGAGCTTCAGCCTTGTCCCTGGTTGCTCTTGCCCTGCTCTCTGGTGACCTTTTAAAAAGTTAATTCTCCCCCCCCCCCTGCTCTGGCCTGTCATTGAGCTCACCCAGCTGATTGCGGAGCTTGTGATTGAGGACCTCTTCTGACCGGTTCCCTTTCCCCCAAAATTAACGTGATCATTAAGGCTTATAATTCCACTCACCAGTGCTATCAATCAAGGGCTGCGAAAACGGAGTTAAGAGTCCTTTTGTAATTGGCAGCAGCCTGGGATCCTGAGCAGAGCATTCGCGGTCTGTAGGGAGGCTGGAGGGGGAGCTGGTATGCAGAGCAGAGCTGCACCCCTGAACTGATTCCCAAAGCTTGCCTCCCTCCTGGAGCTAGTAAGTTGCAGTCTCCATCTTCTGTGGATGTGAGAATGTGGAAGCCAGATCTGCCCGCCCCCCATGTCTCTCGGAAGGGTAGCGGGTCTCTCTAGCACCCTGAAATTAGGAAGATGAATAGGTTCTTTATACAAAATGGAGAATTTAAGTCTGGCTGGGGAGGAGCAGTTAGTCTGGATTATCCATAGTTCAAAGTAGGGCTGAAGGTGTCAGATCCAAAAGGCTGGTGCATTCTTCCTGCTACCTCAGGACCTCAGACACTACGGCTGAGCCCTAAGCGATGGCAATGCTTGCTGTGCCTCTCCCCACCCCACCCGGCCCAGCCCACTCCACCCCAACCCAGCTAACTCCAAGCTGCCTCTACATATAGGAAACTGTCGATTAGACCAGCCTCAGGACAAGGGCTGAGTGTTTTTGGTTGTTTTTAATCTTTTGGCGGGCCTGCCACCCAGCTCCCAAATAAATTACCCATGGAGGCTTATTCTTAATTATAAACATCCGGCCTTAGCTTGGCTTGTTCCTAACCAGCTTTACTTAACTTAAATTCGCCTATCTATCTTTTGCCTCTGGGCTTTTCTCTTTCTCTGTTTCTGTATACCTTTCTTTGCTCTGTGGTTTGCTGTGTAGCTGGGTGGCTGGCCCCTGGAGTCATCCTCCTTTTCTGGCTCTTTCTTTTTTCTTCCAGATTTCTCCTATATCTTCTCTCTGCCTGCCAGCCCCACCTATCCTTTCTCCTGTCTTGCTATTGGCCATTCAGCGCTTTATTAGACCATCAGGTGTTTTAGACAGGCACAGTAACACAGCTTCACAGAGTTAAACAAATGCAACAAACAAAAGTAACACACCTTCAAATACCATTCCCCAACAGCTGAGTTCTTCATGGAATTCCAGCTCTAACCTATGCGGTGCCTCCTAGGTGATACATACATAGTAGGTGGCATGGTGGCCAGAGGAGAGGGGACAGCTGTAATAATACGCTGTAATAGGGATTTAGAGGCAAGAAGACCAGGAGTTCAAGGCCATCCTCAGCTACACAACAAGCTCAAGGCCAGCTTGGGCTACAGAGGACCCTGTCTCAAAAACCAAACAGCAGTAAGAAATCAAACACCACATTATAACAACAGAAAACATCTCCCCCCCCCCCCCCCCCTTTTTTTTTTTCTGTTTGTCGAGACAGGGTTTCTCCGTGTAGTTTTGGTGCCTGTCCTGGATCTTGCTCTGTAGACCAGGCTGGCCTCAAACTCACAGAGATCTGCCTGGCTCTGCCTCCTGAGGGCTGGGAATAAAGGCGTGCGCCACCACTGCCTGGCCCTTCTTCTTCTTCTTTTTTTTTTTTTTTTAAAGACAACACCATAGGAAACTCTGGAGGAGGGAAGCACCTCTGACCCATCTTCTTAAGGCAAGCATTTCAGTTGTTGCTCGATTTCCCCGTCGCTGCACACACACCTATGTGTGTTACCATAGCTGCGATCAGTGAACACACTGTGCATTCTGACGCCCTCACTAATCTAGCACTTACATTTCCTACTTGTAGTTTATGGACTTCCAGAACTCTTTCCACTGTTTGCATAGTAATAATTCTGTCACTTGGTGCGTGCCAGGATGTACTTGCCATTTGCTGTTTGGGATAATTAGGCTTCACAAAAATGCTTAATAAAATAAATGCAGAGCATTTGAAATAGCACGAACAAAGCCTACCCTGGATGGTGTTTAAATCGTGGACTCGGGAGAAAGAGACGGCTCAGAGGTTAAGAGCACTGGCTGCTCCTCCAGAAGACTTGCGTTCAATTCCCAGCACCCACATGGTGGTTCACAACCATTTATAATTCACTTCCAGGGGACTCTGTCACTTTCTTCTGACCTCCACAGTCACCAAGTATGCAAGCGGTACATAGACACACATGCAGGCAAAACACCTATACCCATAAAACAAAAATAAAAAAACAAAACTGTGGATTCCTAGTTCCTACTTCCTGAGACTCAAGTAGAAAGTGAGAGCTGGGGATCTGCATTTAGCAGCCCTCCAACAGCTCCCCCAGTCCCATGTTTCCATGAAACACTGCTTGGCACTTCGTCTGAGTTTTTTCTGGGGCCACAAATGACACCAAGTGTAGTGGGTAGCCATTCCAGCTTTGACCTGGAAGTGCCACCCCCATTGAGGCTTCAGTAACTGTCACGCCTACAAGGCGGGGCTGAGAGAGGACCCTGAAGACCTGAGATCCGGATGCACCGCTCTCTTGGTTCCTGGACCCTGGACGCTGGAGCTAGACCGAGCAGAGTTCTCCAGAGAACACCGCTGGACTGCGACACACCTTTCCCAGACCCTGCAACCTACCTATCCCTTCACTTGTGAGTTACGCCACTAAATAAATCTCCCTTTTAACTACGTGGAGTGGCCTTAATAATTTCACCAATAACCAAGAGACATTTCTTTCACTTTTGAGCTCTTCCAATCAATGCCAAGGATGGGCAGAGAACAATTCTTTAAAAGGTGGGTCATGGCTGGGTAAAGGCACTTTTCCTGAAACCTGACCACCCGAGTATGGTCCCCAGGATCCATATGGTAGAAGCTAAGAACCAACTCCTGAAGTTGTCTTCTAACCTCACTTCCAGGTCAGCCAGGACTACATAGTGAGACCCTGCTGTACATTTCTCCTGGGAGGTAGTGTCACCAGAGATTGTGTTCACATTGTTCAGGTCCTACTCAGCAGGAGCCAAAAACATTGTTCCTGGTGCCTGGTTGCAGGAACACAGCATTCCTGTGATGGGCTGGTGGATGAGATCGGTTTTCCTTCCACCTGATCTGCCTGGGGAAGTAAGAGTTTAGCCTGCTGAGGGGTCAGTGCAGAATGGTTTGGCTCAACACTGGGTTCACCACGCATGAGAATGCCCCCATAGGCTCATATGTTTCAATACCTGGTACTCAATTGGTGGAACTGGCTAGGAAGGACCAGGAAGTGCAGTCTTGTGGGAAGAGATGTGTCATGGGGGGGGGGGGCTTTAAAAAACTGTGGCATTCCCAGTGTGCTCTGGTTCCTGCTTGCTATTTGAGATGTGAGATCTCAGCTGCTGTTGGAACTGTCTGTTACCTCCACTCCACTACAGACTCTAAACCTCTGATACCATAAGCATCTTCAAATGTTTCTTCCGTAAGTTACCTTGATCACAGTATCTTACCACGGCAATAGAAAAGTAACTTAAGACACCATGGCTCCTGTCAGCATAGCCCTCTCTGGATGTCCATACAAGCTCTTCATGTCAGCTTCCTTTCTCTCTCTGATCACATCATAAGGGTCTCTGGGTTTAGTTTACATCAACTTGACACAGGCTGGAGTCATTGAGAGAAGAGAACCCTAATTGAGAAAATGCCTCAATAAGACCAGGCTGTAGACAAACCTACAGAGCATTTTCTTAATTAGTGATTGGTGGAGGAGGGCTCCCACTGTGCCGGCTGGGGTCTATAAGAAAGCAGGCTGAGCAAGCCTTGAGGAGCAAGCCAGTAAGCAGCTTCCCTCCATGGTCTCTGCAACAGTTCTTGCCTGCCTTGGTGTCCCTTAATGGACTGTGATTCAGGATATGTAAGCCAAATAAACCCTTTCCTCCCCAAGTCTCTTTAGTCATGGTGTTTTATCAAAGCAACAGAAACTGTAACTAAGGCATATCCTCATGGCCTTGCCTTAGTAATGGGTCTTGAGGGGCCAGGGAAAATGTCGCCTCATTTCCCATTGTTTGCATTAAACCCTGTGTGAAGACTTTGATGCTGGAACAAAGCGCCAAGAGCAGACAACTCAAGAGAAAACTGGTTTATTTGGGGCTTGTGGCTTCAATTCAGAGTCGTGGTCCATGGAGCTGTGGTGAGTCAGGACATCACGGTGATGGAGTGTGTGGCAGAAACTACATGCCTTATGGCAGACAGGAAGCACAGAGAAAGGAAGGGACTGAGGATCCAATATAACTTTCAAAAAGATGCTCTTACGGAAGTGTGGGATGACTCATCCCTAACAGGCTTGAGGGCCAGCTGGCCCACACCAGTAATAAGATACTTTCTGAGAGCCAACCTGGATCTGCCTAATGGCCTTAGCAGCAACAGTAGCTGAGACATGATCTGAGGATGACCTGGAGCATTGAGAGACAGCCATGTCACACCAGCAGATGCATATTCATCAGACCTTCCCCCAGGGTGGGGTGGAGAGTATATAAGGCTTGCCTCTTCCTGAATAAACTGAGCTTGTTGTTTCAACATTCTCCCAGAGTCTGTGTCATTGACTCTGTGCTTACTCGGCCCCAAAGGGAACAACAGCACAGGACCCTGCCATATCTATTGCTCAAACAGGGACTGTTTGTCTCCCTTTCCTTATGTGCAGCACTGGTTGAGAAGCCCCTTGAGCGGTATATTTCGGTGAGTAGGCCCCTCTACATTGTGTAAATTCAGTCCCTTCAGCAGGTAAATGCTGGGACCCCCCACTTGCTTCTTTTTGTTTGCCTTGTTTGTGAGTCTGTCTGTATGGTAGGATGGCATGTACTTTTTTGTTCAGGCTCACCTGGTGTTTCCATATAAGGACTGGACCCTCAGGAAATAGAGCACAGTCACTGTTGTTTATCCTACCTTCTACTGCTATGGGAATTTTCTTCCCTTACCATAAAGAGGCCCCTGTTGGAGACCTCAAGTCCCTCTTAACCAGCCAGGGGCTCTGGGCTACAACATCAGAACTAGAAAGGTTTTGGACAGAGGCTGTGATGCTTGCTCCATGAATCCCTTCAGAGAGCATGTGGAAACCTGAACTTTGGATGAGAGTTCTGTTCCTGGCCAGAAAAGGGGAAATGGCCTCAGGAGTAACCCTCCAATTGTTTTTTTATGCCCATTTTGTTGGTTATGATTGCTGGCCTAAAGTCTTCTTCTACTGAAGAGATCATTAAGGCCCACAATAAGTACTGCTAGGAACAATGTAACACCAACTTATCTATCACCTTCATTCCATCCATGACTGATATTTCCTCTGCCTCTGCTGACAAGGAGATGGATGAGAATAGGTGTAAAGTAAAGAAAAGGGATGGAAAAAGAGAGGAAATGATTGCAGCAGTACCCAAGCTTACACTGGCAGCCCCTCTCTCTGTTCCCCCCATACCTCAAGTGGCTACTCCCCACACTGCAGTATCCACAGAGTGATTTGCCTAGATGTCTGCCTGCCAAGCCAGCTGCTCTGCATACCTCCCAGCCTATTCCACCTATGGTGCCACACATGCCCACCATGGCATTTCCAGTTAATGTGGGCCCCAATGCGGCTAACCAGCATGGATACCTACCCCCCTTGCAGACCTGTCTTTGGTCTGTAAGGCTGCGAATGAATTGGGTCCTGACTCATTGCATTTTGAGCAAGTCCTACATCAATGGGCAGTGCATTTACAGACTTATTATGACTGGTACCATTTGATGAAGGCTGTGTTGGAGCCTGTGGTCTTCCTTAACTGGTAAGCTGCCTATGATGACTGGACCAAGGCTCAGGCTCATTTTAATATACAGTACAACATTGCTGTTTCTCTTGAGATGCTCACGGGCCAAGAATCATATGTTAACCCTGTCACACAAGCCCAAATTGGACAACATGCTTATTTAATGTGCCTCAGGAGACAACATTGCCCTTAGTGCATTGGAGGGATCCCATCACCCTTCAATAGCAACCCCCTGCTCCCCTATTAACTCGGGGGTGAGGTTATGCTTGCATATTTCCCCAGAGTACCACCATGCCAATATAGATACCCTCCAGAGATGTGTGTCTGGCAATAGACTAAAAGACTTTGGCCAAAGAAGAAGCTTCAGAGGGGTAATGTATGATTTGCCCCACTACTGCAGCATTAGTACAGGTCATTTCATTACTGGCATGCAACCCTGGTTATCAAGCAATTGTCTCACCTCCTACAAGGTCACTAATGCATCATCAGAAATACTTTGATTGGTACAATAAATATAATAGGGTCCCACCCATGTCCTTGAGACTGAATTTTTGACTAATCTTTCTCCTGTTCAAATGTCTTCTACAACAAGTTCACCAACAGTAGGTGGCCACAAAGGTGACCCTACAGGTTTTATTGGGTCTCAGACACCTAGAACAAAGTCCTCCTAGATAGGTAATGCACTCGTGGCTCACCGAGATACAGAAGGCTATTGCCTAAAGCCCACCACCTGGACAGCTCTCCCGGAATGACGCTCTTCAAGGGCTGGTAGTCAATGACAGGTATGAGCTTGTTTGGCAAGCCAACCTAAGGCAGACACAGTCCATTATACTGAGCTCTCCTGAGGTGGGCTCAACAAGGTTAGGGCAATGCACCCTAGCTCCCACTGAGCATGTCTCATAAAATAAGAAAAAAGGGGCGGGATGATTCATCCCTAACAGGCCTGAGGGCCAGCTGGCCCAGACCAGTAATAAGATACTTTCTGAAGGGATTGGAGAGATGGCGCAGTGGTTAAGAGCACTGACTATTCTTCTAGAGGACCCAGGTTCAATACCCAGCACCCACATGGCAGCTCATTACTGTCTATAACTCCAGTTCCAGGACTTTTGACACCTTCACAGAGACATGCATTCAGGCAAAACACCAATGAACATAAAATAAAATAAATTGTATATATTTTAAAAGTAATATCAGAGGGTATTTTTCCGAAGATATAGCAGGTTAAAAAAAAAAAAAAGATACTTTCTGAGAGCCAACCTGGGTCTGCCTAAGGGCCTTAGCAACAGCAGCTGAGACATGATCTGAGAATGACCTGAACCAATGAGAGGCAGCCATGTCACACCAGCAGATGCATATTCATCAGACCTTCCCCCAGGGTGGGGTGGAGAGTATATAAGGCTTGCCTCTTCCTGAATAAACTGAGCTTGTTGCTTCAACATTCCCCCAGATGTTGTTGGGAGACTATGTTGTTGACTCTGTGCTTACTTGGCCCCCCTCCCGCAAGGAGAACAACAGCATAGGACCCTGCCACATGGAGAGACTTCCACCACCTCTCAAAAATAGGGCCACCAGCTGGAGGACCAAGCTTTCAACCCGTAACCCCCTTTGATATGGGGGAACATATCAAAGACAAGCCACGACACCCCCAAGTCTGGAATCGACGCATTTGTAAGTAAAGAAATAGGAATGAGCTGGGTCCCGAAGAAGGCTCTGAAAAACCCAGACACAGTATGACCAGACAAGTGCAGCCAGTTGGAGCATTGCTCTGACTCCAGCCCTGTCTGAATGAGAGGGGGCTGTCCACCTCACCTAGAACCTCTGAAGAAGTAAGGCAGTGACCAACTGGCTACCCCTAATGGCCTACCCCACAGTTCCTTGGCCTTTCAAGTACAAGCCATAGCGACATTTATAAATAATAATGAACATCATTTTCAGGCTTTAAACATATATATGTAGATATATATATATCAGCTGCTTTCTAAAGATAGGAAATGAACCTGATTCCCAATCAGCACCACGTCCCTCACGTTGCCTTAATTTCCACCTGCTTTTAGTTTTCACTCTTTCTTAATTGCTCATTATTGCAACTTCAAGGCACAGGAGAGTTCAATGACGAACTGTCACATCTGAAAGCCTGTCTCTGAGAAGTCACAGGACTTCTCTCTAGAACTTCGGGCCTTTCGTTTGGGAAGGATTCTCAAATGCCTACTTTAACAGCACTGGTAACTTGCCTAAAATCTACACTCTCTTTGAACAAAGTGCGACATTATGGGCCAGCAAGATGGCTCAATGGGGAAAGGCACCTTCTGACTAGAGTTCAACTCCTGGGACTCCCCTGGTAGGAGGGAACCTCCCTCTGTGGGTTGTTCTCTTACCTTTGCAAATGCAGCGTGGCATGTGCACCCCCACCAGCAAATAAATAATGTAAAATATCATTATCACACACACGGTCACCTTTCTGAGACACTTTGCTAGTTTCTGGGTGCTGGGGGGTGTTCAGGAGAACAGGGGAAACATCATGAGGGAGCCAAGGTTCTGGGGAGGCAGAGGTGGCCCTTTATTGGCACTTCCTTCCTCAGCAGAAGGCAGGCAGGGTCAAGAAGCCCTGAAGACAAGGGTTAGCCAATTTGAATTTGGGGGGAGATCACTCTAACTTTCTCCTCCCTAATGAACAAGGTAGGAGGAATTCTACACAGTTGCTTTGCCCTAACATTCTATCACCTAGACATACATTTGAATTTGTACTCCTAAAAAAAAGTGCATAGTTTTGGTGGCGGCCAAATCTGCCGAGTCCCCCATACCCTTGTCAGCCTGCACCACCTGTAACCTCCAGGCCTGTCATATACCCTGTGCTCTGTCTCAGTCAGTGTAGCTCTCTCCTCTCACCACCACTGACTGTGCAATGCCTTGCCCCAGGTGATGCATCTACAACACAACCCCTATACCTTACGCTACAGGAAACCTCTTGGAAGAGGGGGCAGAAAGACTGTAAGAACCAGAGGATCAGGAAATCTGCTATGAGATAATTAATCTCTTCTATATGGTAAGGAAGTTGCATCCATGAAATCTCGACATTCCGGTCACCTAGACATGACCTGTACTTGACAACCCCAGTTGATATGCCAATGTTGACGGGGGAAATCTCACATGGCCCCACCTCAAGATGAAGTGCTGTAGGCAATTAACGGATGCTGAGAGAGGAAGTCGTCTCTAAGGATGAGCTCCCTCATAGGTTATCCAGTCCCAAGTGGTCAGCCCTAAACACATACACATACAAGAAAAACTAAATGGACTCAGCAAGGAATATTTATATATTACACATATGTGTGTGGTAACTAATAATTAGAGAAGAATTTGTGAGGGAGTAGTGAGGACAAGGGAGGAGTTGGAAGTGCTCTAAATAGAATACTCATGTATGAAATTATTTTAAATAATGCACATTTCTGCTGGCTGGGTAAGCCATACGAGACTAGACCACTTAGCTTTTGTCACATGAGAGCCACATTCTGCCCCTCTAGTCATGTTCTGTCTGCTGGAGATGGGTCTCTGTGGCTTCACAGGTACGTCTGGTTGGGTTGCACTCATGCAGAAACCAGGATGGGCCCCAGGGGAAGACAGAACTGGCACTTCTACAGGTTATTTTTCTTCTTTAATGTTTTTTCCCTTTATTCTGTGTGTATGAGAGTCTTGCCTGCACGTATGTCTGTGCACCATGTGCATCCTTGGTGCCTATGAAGGCCAGAAGAGGATGTTGGGTCCCCTGGAACTGGAGTAGCAAAGAGTTGTGAGCCACCATGTGGTTGCTGGGAATTGAACTCAGGACCTCTGGAAGAGCAGCCAGTGCTCTTAGCCACTGAGCCGTCTCTCCAGTCCCAGCCTATGGGTCATTTCTTGATTGCAGGCCCTCGCTCCTGCCAGGAGGCATTTCCACAGCTCTCATCCAGAACCCCCTTGCCCAACCTTGGTGGCAAGGGGCCCCACAGGTCCAGCCTCAGGGAGAGACGGGCTCATCTCTTTGTCTTCTTTACATTTTGCCTTGTCTTTGTAGTTGGTTCTTTTCTCAAACTCTCCTCAGATTATACAGTTTGACTCTGAGTGGCCGGCTATTTGCTGTTGGAACCTTGACAGTTTTGAAAGAGATTGAGCAAGTTTTAGTGTTCACATGCCTTTCTGAGCATTTATTTCTTGTCTTTGTCTGGCCTATGCATCTATCTGCCCCACATAAACATACGGTTTGTTACAAAGAAAGGGAAGGGAAGGTTTGATTCTGACATTAAACACTGGTTAGGAGGGGCTGGAGAGATGGCTCAGAGGTTAAGAGCACTGTCTACTTTTCCAGAGGACCTGGGTTCGAGTCCTAGCACCCACATGACAGCTCTCAACTGTCTATAACTCCAGCTCCAGGGAATTTGACACCCTCACACAGACATACATGCAGGCAAAATACCAATACACATAAAATTAAGAAATAAAATGGTTAGGAACTAGGGAATGGCTCAGTGGCCCAGTGAGTGCTTAGCAGGTACTGGGCTGGACCCTGTGTTAGCTACTTTTCTATTGTTGTGACAGAAGCGACTTGGAGAACAAAGGGCTGGGTTGGCTTACATTCCCAAGTCATGTAGTCCACTGAGGGACACCAACGCAAGAACTCATCCTCAGTGGGAATCTGGAGGCAGGAGCTGATGCAAAGGCCATGGAGGAGTGCTGCTTACTGGCTTGCTCCTCAGCCTGCTTCCTCATAGAATCCAGGACCACCAACCCCCAGGGGTGTCCCCACCACAATGGGATGGGCCCTCCCCATCAATCACTAGCTAAGAAAACCCTCTATAGGCTTGTCTACAGCCCAGTTTTATGGATGCATTCTCTCAGTTGAGGTTCCCTCCTCTCAAATGACTCTAGCCTGTGTTGAGTGGACATAAAATGCGCCAGCACCAGCAACCAAGCATTAAAACACATGAGCCTATGGGGGCCGGTTTCATTCAAATTTTCACAGATCCCTACCTCACATACAGAAAGGGAGCGATGGGGAGGTTGACTTAAGGAGTGTGACAGCACATGCCTGTAATTCCAGCACTCAGGAAACTGAAGCAGGGGGATTACAAGTTCAAAGCTAGCCTGGGCTACATAGTGTGAAATCTGTCTCAAAAAAAAAAAAAAAAAAAAAAAAAAAAGGAGCTTAAAGTCAGGCTGCTGTTTTATATTCCAAATTCCTTGTCCTTTCTCACACAAACAATCAAACTCCCTGAGTTCCGTGGTGAAGAGCACTGGTCTATGACAGTGAGGCCACAGGCTTGCTTCTGGACACCAGAGGTGTATCATAAGCGAATCAGGCCTTTGACTGGGGTGGAGCACCAAGTGACTTGCACAGCTTCCTCAGACCCACAATGTGCCATGTGTGGAAAGACAAGCAGGTGCTAAGGCTTGTTGGCGTTCCCGAATCTGTGAGGAGCTAGGGGCAAAGTGACAGCACAGCAGAGTGACGGGCAGAGGACGGGGTGGACTGCTATTTCTGTGAGCCTCGGGAATCAGGTCAGCAAGAGCTGAAGCAAGGCCCACTCATCAGGGCCACCACAGGCTCTGGTGCAACTTGGAGATCAAGCCACCACTCATGCCCGTTCTACGCTCAGTACCAACACCTGCTGGTGGGTAATACCAGAGACAGGGGGAACATTTTCCTAGGACAGTGAGGTCGATGGCACCATGCCTGTAGACCTGCAGCTTTGCATACAACCAGGAACACATCTGCTGTATTAGCCTCAATTACAGAGGACACCTTAGGGAGCTGGGGAGCAAGGGGAAGAAGGGATTGCTCTCTGGATAGCTGTATGCCATCTAAAGGGCTGTTTAAATCAACCTCTTAAGATGGGCTGAAAATTTTCTTTCTGAGACAGGATCCCTAGCTGGTCTGGAATTCCCTATGGCCTGAGACCAGACTTGCCTTAAACTTACAGCAATGTTGGCTCTATTTTCAAAATGCTGGTATTGTAGGTGTGGGCCACTGTGTCCAGCTGAAGATGTGCCTGTTGTAGCCAGCCACGGAGTAAGAGTAAGATTTACAGAAGTGAGAGAATGGGAAAAGCCCAGAGGCAAAAGGTAGATGGGATAAGTTAAGAAAAGCTGTCAAGAAACAAGCCAAGATAAGCCTGGGCATTTATAAGTAAGAACAAACCTCCATGAGTGATTTATTTGGGAGCTGGGTGGCAGGTCCCTCAAAGAGCAAAAACAACATTTTGGTGTACCAATGTGGGCTTGTATTTGCATAGGGCCTAAAAAAGCTTAAAAAAAAAAAAAGAGGATATGTCTCCTTTAAGAGTTTCTGCCCGTTGGCAAGTCCTTGAACAGCCAGTACTTTAAGTAGGAACAAAAAACTAAGTAAAAATGCCTGCCACAGTGCAAGCACCAGCATTTCAGAGTTCTAGGAAGGTTGAATGCAGTTCCTGGTCAGACAAACCTCTGACTAGCTGCGAATTTCACACTTGGTTTTCACGACCCAAGAATCAGGTGGAGCCAGCAGAGAGCCTTATATGGAGGATCCAGGTGTAGATTAGCAGTTTAAAGGTTTGCTCATATGGTCAAAAAAGGCTGAAAGAAACACAGTAAAAGAGATACAAATGGGGAAAAAAAAACTCTAAACAGGTTCCAGTGTGTTTAACAATGTGCATAGGCTTAAGAAAAGAAAAAGGGTATAGTCATAGAAAGACATGAATAGTTTAAAAATAATAATAAAGTCTTTAAAGAGAGCGTAAAAGTAATATAAAAGAAAAAAGCCACCTAAGATGAGAAATCTACAGGGAGTCTGGATCCTGTACATTATTATGTTGATTTTGAATTTTTTGATTGTTGAAAAGCAAAGGACAGCTGCAAAATGTAGATGCAACCGTCTTGTTAAATAAGAAACACAGAGCCAGTGCAGAGATGAAAGCCCAAGAGGTTAGAGCTAAGAGCTAAAAACCTTACCCTTCACTGCTGCTGCTGTCCTCTTCAGCCAAGAGACCTACTTCCTTTCTGTTTGTCTTTTTTATAGACTTTCTATTTGCCTTCTCATTGGTTGTAAACCCAACCACATGACCTCCTCGTCACTGCCCGTCTGTACAGACCTCCAGGTCTTCTATGGTTGGTATTGAGATTAAAGGTGTGTGTCTCCATGCTGGCTGTATCCTTGAACACACAGAGATTCGCCTAGCTCTGCCTCCCAAGAGCTGGGATTAAAGGCGTGCACCACTACCGCCCAGTTTCTGCTATGGCTTGCTATTAGCTCTGACCCCCAGGCAACTTTATTTATTAACATACAAATAAAATCACATTTCAGTACAATTAAAATATCACCATAGCAAAGAGATCTGGAATTGAAAGAGGGACTGTTGTAATAAATCAGCCCATATACTTTAGGAATGCCTTAACTTTTAAAGAGTCAAAAAATATATTTGTTAAATGGAGATAAAAAATGCTTTGGAGTTTTGCTCCCACAGGAGATGAGAGGCTGTGGATTCCTTGATCAGGTTTGATCAGGAGAGAACTCCTGAAACTTGACAGGTGATACCTATCAACAAAGGTTACTGCTGGTCTTCCTAGGACTTGGGTCATTATCTCAAAATTTTCTCTCTGGGACCCTAAAGCTACTTCGTCCACAGACAGCAGGAAGCAGTTTGGAGAACACAATATTTACATTCCCAAGAGGGGTGTGGGAGGCTTTAGGTTATTTGGTAGGTTATGGGTGTTTGTTATCATTTAGTATATTGATACAAATTTAAAATTATTTTTGTTAGACTGTGTATATATGTTTCTACTCTTGTTTAAAGGGTTTTTGTATATTGATGCAAATTTAAGGGTGTTTTTGTTACCACATACTGTATATATGTTTCTGTTCTTGTTTAAGGTATTGTACCTATGCAGTTCATTTAAAAATGTAAGGTAAAGTTCTTATTTTTGAAAGTTATTATCATAAACTATATAAGACGATCAAGAAACATAGGTCAGTAGTTAGTCATTTATAACAATCAAATTTATAAATATATTAGGTATGTTTTCTAGGTTAAATAGATATATTTTAGATGTATGGTTTTCAAACCCTTCAAAGACCTACAGAATTTGGCATTTAAAATGCTATGTTATCCTAAAGTTTTTCATGACAATGAGACACATCTGCTCCTGGCAGCACTAATTTACTTCAGAGAAGATGATGGGCATCGAAGAAACTCCTCATGGAGTTTGCTGTCATTGTGGCAAGGTTAGTCACTGTGCAAAGAAACTGCTCTTGCCTTTGACTGCTAACAATGTGCTGTGCACTGGACATACAGGACCCACAAGGCGGGGGAAAGTGATGAACTTTGCCAAATCAAGGCAGGACAGTCCTTCAAATTTTTGCTCCACTGAGAAGTCTGCCTGATATTCTGGGCCTGAGGGTTGAAGATGGATGCCCCAAAGTTGCAGAGGAACTTTGGGTGGCTCTCCAGGCAGCCAAATGTCTCTGTAGTTAGATAATATTACATCCTTCTGGGTCTTTGATGGAGTTGAAGACTAGATAGTTACAGCTGCAGTTTCCCTTAGTTATGATAGAAAGTGAGTTAGATGTAAAACTTTAGATTCACTAAGATAGGAGAGAGAATGCATTATTTTCTCTGAATATGCTAACTACAAATGGACAGAATACTGTAAATATAATTCCTATTTGATAACTGTCATTGTGTATAGTTTTACTGTGCTAAAGTTAAAACCTTTCTTTTTGTTTGCACAAAAAGGGGGAAATGCTATAAAATACTGTTTGAAGGCGTGTTACTTCTGTTTATGTTGCGTTTGTTTAACTCTGTGAAGCTGTGTTACTGTGCCTGTCTAAAACACCTGATGGTCTAATAAAGAGCTGAATGGTCAATAGCGAGGCAGGAGAAAGGATAGGCAGGGCTGGCAGGCAGAGAGAATGTATAGGAGAAATCTGGGAGGAGAAAAAGATCAAGGAACAAGAGAGGAAGGAGGAGGACTCCAGGGACATTATTTATTGGACCCTCTTACTTCAGATCTAAAGAGCTGGGAGAGTCATTTGAACTGTGGGATGACAGGTTAAAAATGAATACCACCAGCTGGGTGCAGGGGCACACAACTTTGATCCCAGCACTAGCGAGGCAGAGGCAGGCGGATCCTTGTGACCAGCCTGGTCTACAGAGCGATTTCAGGTCAGCCAGAGCTATAGAGTGAGATCCTGTCTCAAAAACAAAAACAAAAGCAAACAGGACCTGCTCCCCAAACCAAAATAAATATTGCCAAATAGAATTTGTGCAGGAAAAAATGGTGGGATCCCAGGCAGGTTATTTTTTGTTTGTTTTCCAAATATCTACTATGTGGAGGGAGCGGAGGAAGACATGAGTGAGTGAAGTTCCTTAGTGAATGCGTATTGCTGACATGGGCATGCCCTTGTAGAGGACTTCATGGCCTCAGACTCACAGGACATGCAAAAATCTGTTACCCATATGGGCCAGGTTCAAGAGGAATGGAGAGCTTTTCCTTAGGAGTCTGAGTGTCTGTGATGACTGGTCAGTGTGTGCAAAGACTGCCAAGTGGCATTCTCCTCTCTTACATTTACGAAGACCCCCTAAAGAGACTGTACTGTGCCTCATAAACACCTGAGGTTCCCAGTTGTGAGCATCTGTCTTTTCTGTGCTTCCTCACATAGCCAGAGTTCAAGACACAAGCCATCAATCATGTTTTTATTAAATTAATAGCTTGATATATTTATTGCATTTATATTTATGAGATAGTTTATATTTTAATACTTAAAAAAAATCAATTGATTTGAAATTTCCAAAGCTGAACCACTGGCTGATTTAGTCTTGCATTCAGGCAATTTCCAGGTGCCGGAGTGTCTAAAGAGATGTGTATAGTCCCTGCTTGAGGCAAGAGGAGGCTCCCACCTTCTTGGGAATCCCACTACAAGTCCCAGGAAAAGCCACTTGTGCATAGTTATACCTACAAGAAATATTAGTTCGGCAGCTAAAGAAAGGAGTATAGAAGCCAGGCGGTGGTGGCTCATGCCTTTAATTCCAGGACTCAGGCAGGCAGATCTCTGAGTTTGAGGCCAGCCTGGTCTACAAAGGGAATTCCAGGACAGCCAGGGCTGTTACACAGAGAAACCCTGTCTTGGAAAAAAAAACAAAACCAACCAAACAACCAACCAAACAACCAACCAAACGAACAAACAAAAAGAAAGGACTCTAGGAAGGCTGGAAGCGGGAGGAGGAAGACCGTGTATACACCACCGGCCCCTGGCTTGTCAGACGGGAGGCATGTTTACTAGCGCTCACCTTTAGAGCTGTCTTCTGGCTCCTTTGGGAGAAAGGAGGGTGTCCTCCCACTGTACCTCAGCTCACCACTTCACCCTCATTCTCTCCACATCAGGAGTACTGGCCTGAAGGACTAGGGTTCTGAAGCACATCTTTATTTGGTGTGAAATTAGACTAATGTTCCCCAACAAGAGTTATTTGGTATTGCTTTCCGAGTAAGTACAGATCACGGCTGGAACCACATTTGCTTCTGTGAGTGGGTTTTTAGGTATCATTCATACTTCCCCAAAGAACTGCTTTTTTATTTGATTTTCCTTTTTGTGTGTGTGGTTTTTTTGAGACAGTGTTGCTTTGTGTAGCTCTAGCTGTCCCGGAACTCACTCTGTAGATCAGGCTGGCCTCGAACTCACAGAGATCCGCCTGCCTCTGCCTCCTGAGTGCTGGAATTAAAGGTGCATGCTACCACTGCCCGGTTCCAAAAATCTTTTTAAAAAAGATCTATTTTTACATTCTGTGTCTCTGTGTGATTGTGAGTATATGTGCCCACGGAGTCCAGAGGTCAGCTCCCTCACAGTTACAGAGGATTGTGAGCCACTCAATGGGTGCTGGGAACTGAACCTGGGTTTCTGCAAGAGCTGTACTCATTCTTAATCTCTGAGCCATCTCTGTAGCCCTTAACAGTTTGATTTTTAAAAGAAATGTCAATGTGCACAAGATGGATGGATCGTAAAATACTATGTTAGATGAAGCAAACTTAGGTGGAACATAAGAAGCCAGACAGAAACAATACTGGAGACAGCTGGGGTCTGAACTCAGGCCTGTGGGGTGCAGGCCGTCTCTTGGTCCTCTTGGCTCTGTTAGCCCAAGTTCTGGGGGATGTTTAGGGTGGTACTCTGAGAATTCCTTTCCATATCTGAAAGAGAGGGTTGGTTGGATTGTTTCTAAGACTCCTAGTGGTTCTAATGAGGCTTTCTTTTTAAACTTTTACTTAGTTTTGAATAGTCCAAAGCTGCAGCAGCTCCGCATGTCACAGACCGCCCAAGGCTAAAAAGACACCACACTACTGTAATTTGGGGACCTGCAATGGAATCTGGAACGAAGAGAGAAGGTTAGAAAAACTAGCAAAAGTTAAAGTTTGGAGTTGGCTAATAACACACCAGTACTGGTTTCCTACTTTTAACAAATGTGCTGTGGTCACTCATTAACAAAAAGGGAAACTAGGCGAGGTCTCTGGGAATTCTCTGTAATATCTTTGCAATGTCTCTGTAAGTCACAGTCATCCCAGAATAAAACGTCGTCATGCTCGCTTGACAGGGTTTTGTTGTGTAGCCTTGGCTGTCCTAGAACTAGCTCTGTAGACCAGGCTAGCCTCTAACTCATAGAGCTCCACCTGCCCCTGCCTCCTGTGATGGGATTAAAGGCTGCTCTCTTAAAAGGTGAAATGCTACTGGGCACGATGGGAGGAAGTCCCAGCACTTGGAAGGAAGAGGCAGACTGATCTCTGTGATTTTGAGGCCAGCCTGGTCTACACAGCTAGTTCTAGGATAGTCCAAGACTACAGTGAGACCCTGCCAAAAAAGAAAAAAAAAAAAAGTGCAATATTCTCCTCTCGCCTCAGTCTTTGGGCAACCAGTAGCCAGTGTTGTGGTTTCTGACGTAATAGAGGGACATTCGACTAACACTCAGTATATACTATGAACATCACATCACAGTGACTGTCAACTTGTCCCCCACGGAGGTTATAGCAATTCATCTCTCCCAACATCTGTGAGGAGCAGCAAGCTCACCAAACCAACCAGTCCTGAGACTGTGTCCCTCACAATCAGGTGGAGTCAGACTGTCAACTCTCAAAATGCTCTCAAGCAGAATCTTTCTAGAACACTGTCCCAAGTGGCAGGGCTGTCCCTAAGCAGGTAGCAGATGCCAACGAGAAGCTGGCTGAGGGGGCAAAGAGCAGCAAGGTCCTGAAGAAGCAGCTGCTACAAGATTAACATTCCTGACATCAGGGGCCACTGTCCTTCCGAGCGGCAGAGCATTGTCTCAGATCCACAGCACACAAAGGGTCAAGCTGCACAGATCTGTGCCTAGGGGAAAGAACACCACAGGTCAAAGCGTTCAGATTACGCCCAAGAAAATCCCTTTGCAGAGAGACGACAGCAAATCCCCCATCGGTTGAAAGGACAACACTTTCTTCACCTCAGGGACTGCCATGAATAAACCGGTTAAACATGGTTTGGACTTACCGAACATGAAAACAATAGATTAAAGTATAATCTGGCGAGAAAGGAAAGGAAATGTACCAGAAGCTAAGGAATGATGAGGCCACAGTGTTGCCCTCTGCCACATCTCAGACCAATCCTGAGAGCACTCCCCTCGCTTCAGACTGTCAACACAAAAACGTTCTCTAGAACGCTGTCCCCAGACGTCGGGTCTGTCCTTGGCGCGGTTCCACAGCTGGAGCCGCATCTGCACGCATCCCTGCCAAACTGCCCGATGCACCCGCGTTAAGCGTCAGCGCCTGCTGCACAGCACAGGTGCAGGCTTGCGGGTCACCAGGACTAGGGTCTCACTTTCTACTGGTCATGTGACCTTGCTCTAAGTCAAATTCATCCCAGCTCTTCTCTTGGCAGAAATGAGGTTTCTGAGTTTTGCTCTCTACATTACCCACCCATGCTGGTGCGTTGTCTGCCTTTTCCGCGAGGACATTTAACTTGTTAACCAGTGACTTCTGATTGATAATCCTAGAGACCTGTGATGTTCCTCTCTGGTTCTGACCGGTTTACCTCTTTTTTCTTCCATTTCAGGCACGGCTTGTTCCTTCAGACACGCTGCCCTGGGCAACACAAACAGGACAGGCCGTAATAGGAAAAATGTATGGCAGTCTGGCCGGAGTTGGACTGTTCATTGTGTGCAGTAGGTAGTTTTTTCTCTCTTACCTGCTGGAGGCTTCACCTTCCTCTGGAGTCTTTGTTTCTGCCTCTCTATTTTAGGTTTCCTGTTACTCCTCAGAGAAGGGCTGTCGGTTGTAACCACTGTGCATATACCAGAGCCCCGCTGGTGTGTGGAAGGTACGGGGAAGGGGACAGACACTATGTTTAGATCAGATCTCAGCTTTTACTGGGTTTCTGCCATACACAAATGTATCTCCAAGGTTCTGTGGGTTTTAGCTTGGTGGCCCTCATCCCTTCCCTGGCTGCGGCCTTTCCTATTTAGTTCTAACCCCGTTGGCAGGAAGGAGGCTGATGGGGGAGAGCACCTGTCCCTACTGGGTAGATGGCTCTGGTCTTACTTTGAAGGCCAGAGAAAGAAAGGAGGTTCTGTCTGTTTTCTCATGATTATCCATGGTTTTATTTTCTCTACATCTTCACTGCATCAGATACAGTGGCTTCCTGAAGGTCAGTCTTCAGACCTCGAGGTGCCTCTGTACAGGTGCGACTTCCAGGGATTCCTTAGGCTCCTCATGTCAGTCTATACTTGCAAGCCATCTGCATTCTCCTCTAAAAAACAAATACACAAACCAAAAAATCCACACTACTTATTTGCGTGTGGCTGCACACATGCCGTGGTGCGTGTGTGGGGGGATCAGAGGACAATCTGGGGGAAGTCAGTTCTCCCCTTCTCCCCTGAGTCCTAGGGGCTGAACTCATGTAGTCAGGTTTGGCAGAAGCTCCCTAACCATGCTGAGCCATCTGATTCTGTTCTCAACCAGGTTCTAGCTCCAGAGACCCCTCCCAGCAATCTGACGGCAGTTGATTCTCTTAGGTGAACGACCCTATGAGACCTGGAGGAGATTGCTCTGTAACCATAATACTCAGGGGTCCAAGGAAGGGCTGATTTGGTCCAGCTTTTTGTTTTGGGGTGTGTGTGTGTTGGAGACCAAGTCCAGGGTCTTGCACCTTAGGCAAGTGCTCCACCACAGAGCCACCCCTTCTCCCCCCACGTCTCCAGGTTCTGTTTGGAGGAGCACCAACTTTCATGCTCCCCAGAAGCAGCACACTTGACTCTGAATGGCCACCCCTGTCCCTCCACCTGAACCCCATGTCTCCTTCTTATCCTCACGGTTGCTCTACGTTTACTCTCTGGCCGCGACGAGTTTTGACAATGACCCAGGACTGACCTCGCTGGCGGCTGACCTGGCTGGCCCACACTGCTGGGTGTCACTGAGTTTAGGGACCATTCCCATCCACAGCACTCACTCTGACAGTGAACGCAGCTCTAAACGCCCTTTTGGGGTTGTGAAATCAGCTCCTAGCCTCCAGACACGAGGGGGCATGTTTTCTGAGTTCAGAATAGGAGAAACTTCGCTCACGACATATCAAGATTAACAAAAATAATTTCTCAAGGTCTGATAGTACTTCTTCTTAATTTCCTGATTTTAAAGGTGAAGCTGGCCAAATTGGTTCAAATATGGCCATCATCATAGGGTCTCTCCTCTCAGGGGAGTGCCCAACCTATTTGAGGATTTCCTGGGAAGTTTAAAAAGGCCCTTGACTCAGGCTTCCAGAATAGTGCAATGTTTACTGACTTGAAGCCAAACTTAAATCCAAACCCATGCATTCACGTCCTCATTCATGCTCAGCTCCTACAGTGCCTTTCCCACTGTGGCAGACTGAGGGCCTCTGGAAGGAAACCCAGCCTTTCACACTGTCAACTCTGTGGAAAGCCACGGTCCTTGCCCACAGAACAGGTCACCATGTCGGGTTCCTTTGATGTAGACATCCTCGGTCATCCATCCTGAGCCCAGTTCATGAAATTTGGGAGTCTGTCTTTTCATGTCAAGGGGAATGCTACCTCCATAGGATTCTGCACTCACGGAGAGCACACTGGAAACACTGGAGGCCACACTCTATCCTACACTTTCAAACTCCTTCCCAGACGGAACCCTTGGGTGTTGTACTAATCAATGCTAGCAAGCACTGAGTACGTAATCTTCAGGCCACAGCACCCTGAATTATCTGTCCTTCCAAAAGGCCAGTGTATTTTCTCTGTACTGGCTCAGTGGCCTCAGAACCCTTGTCACAGGCTTCTTCGCTTCTGCCCCTACAAGAGGAAGGAGATTCCTTCAGAGTGGCCCATCGCAAAATGCCCTAGGTCACAAAACCACAGGGTCCTGGTGGCAAAACACCCAAGCAAGAAACCAAATGCCAACCACCCTTGCTACTCTAGATGCCCACAGCAAGTGGCTATGAGGCGAGTTACTAGAATGCAGTCCAGGCTTCCCGGGTGCCTGGCCAGGACTCCACCAACTGAGCAACGTCTCCAAGCCCAGAATTAGGTTAGCTACAAGGAAGCTTCTCCACATCCCGGAAGCTGCTGTTCCACAGAGTTCCACAGTTAATCCTGTTAACTATTTTTGTGTCCCCAAGACCAAAGTTCTTCAGAGTAACAACTTAAGGGCTAGAGGTGTTTGACTTGTGGCTTCAGGGGCGGTCAGGCTGCTGCGTTGGGGAAGGCACAGTGGTGTTCTGGTAGCAGAGACCTCACAGGAGCACTGACCACTCACACGGCAGCTGTCCAGGTAACCCTCAAGAGCAAGCCCCTACTGATTGACTTCACCAGCTAGGAATTCATTCTTGATGTCTCCACTGACCTCCCACCCAACCAAAAAAACCCCATAGCAACATCAACAGTTGCGAACAGATACTACAAACACAGGCCCATTGGGGACATTTGAAACCAGTCCCTGCAACAAGCCTACTAGTTACTAAAGACCCTGCTGGTACTGACTGCAGCAGGCAGAAGCGGATCCTGGGGCTTACTTCGTAGGCAGGGCCTGAAGTTCCTTCCAGTTACCCATCCAAGGCTTTGGAACCCACACACAGTGTGCTCTGTTAGGAAGTCTTGGGCCTTCAGGATTCTTCTCTGTGTGGTTAGAATTAACAGCACCCACATTTGTATTGTTGAGGTTCGAGGTGTAGTTTTACCGCCGACTACAGCCTTAGCTAGGAGACAATGCTGAAAAGTTCCTCTTACACTAGGCAAAGGTTATTACTTGGAATAGATAACTTCGTGCCCAATTTAAAACCTCTCATTTTTCTGGGAGCTGGAGCGATGGCTTAGCAGTTAAGAGAATGGACTGTTCTTCCAAAGGAATTGAGTTTGTTCCCAGGATCCCTGTCAGGTGGCTCCAACTGTGTATAACTCCAGCCTAAGGCAGCTGATATACACCCTCCATGGGCACTACACTTACACACACACACACACACACACACACGCACTCACTCTCTCTCTCTTAAAGAAAAGGCCTTGAGCAAAACAAGCCCTTCTGACTTTTCAAGAGCATGCCTATCCTGACGAAATGAGCCCGGAAACAAGCAGGCAGTACGCCCCCTCTCCAAGGACCACAATCAAGGGGATCCTGGTGAGTGGAAACGCCCCCACTGCTGTCTTCCTGGTGGGGTTAGAAAGTCCCATGCTGCACAGACGACCTGTTTAGACTCCACCTCTCAGCTGTGACAAAAAGATAAATCCAGACAGTGCACAATGTCCCCACTGAGGGGGGAGGGGAGGTGAAAAACAGCATCCCTAGTTGAACAACTGCTTAAAAGAACTACCTAGCAGAGCCACCATGGTGTCCTTGAGACAGGGTCTTGCTATGTCGTCCTGGCTGGGCTGGCCTCTGCCTGAGTGTTGGGATTGACCATGTGCACCACCATGCCTGGCTCCATTTTGAAATTTTTAACACAAATTTTGCCTGTGCGTTTGGGTGTGAACCAGGGCCAGAGGACAAACAGGTAGTAGTGGACTCTCCTTCTACCATGTAGGTCCGAGGGTCAGACTCAGACCCCGGGCATGGCAGCAGGCACCGTCACCTGGTGAGTCACTGTGTTAGCCCCTTACTTCCATCTTGTCTAGCACAAGTGGCCAGCCTTGATGTTATCACT
The DNA here is from genome assembly GCA_902168425.1 of Peromyscus attwateri. Taxonomy (NCBI): domain Eukaryota; kingdom Metazoa; phylum Chordata; class Mammalia; order Rodentia; family Cricetidae; genus Peromyscus; species Peromyscus attwateri. The sequence goes on along the minus strand of CABHPP010000770.1, from coordinate 20,746 downwards.
CGGCTCACTGAAATCAAATCTGCACATTATTGTTCTGTGGTGTTCCCGTGTTAGAATTTGTGTATGGGTACTGAACGTGTGTACAGAAATGTGGAGACCCAAAGTCAAAGCTGGGGTCCTCTTTGACTGCTCTCCAATAAACCCTAAACTTACTTCCTATGGGCTGGGATTACAGGCAGCGACGCACCCACCTGGGTCTCACATGGGTTCTCGGGATTTGAACTCTAGTCTTTATGCTTGGGTAACAAGCACTTTACCCCGAGCCATCTTCCCAGTTGCCTTATCTTTGTTATCTTTAAAAAGATAACTTATTTTTATTTTAAATCATGTGTTTCTTGATAGTTTAAGCATATGAGTGCAGTTGTCCTTGGAGGTCAGGAGAGAGTGTTGGCTCCCCGGAGCTGGAGTTCCAGGCAGCAGTGAGCTGTCAGATATGTGTGCTGGGAACTGGATCAGGGTCCTTTGCAAGAGCAGCAAATGTTCTTAACCACAGAGCCATCTCTCCACTCCTACAGTATACACTTTTCTTTGTTATTGAAACAGGTTTGCTATGTAGCCCAGATTAAGTCCGGAACTCAATATAATCCTCTTGCCTGTTTCCTGAATGCTGGGATTACAGGTATTCATCACCATGCCTGGCTGCTTCATAACATCTTGTAGTGGTTCAAATAACTGGTTTTATGAAATTGTGAAATACTGTTTTGAGCAACAAGAGGCCTTTTTACTGAAACTGTTACTTTACTGCATCTGCAGTGTGCTTGTGGTTATCCTGGGTTTGACCAAGACCTAAGCTTGCTTCTTCTCATATACTGTCTCAAGTTTGAATGTGCTGGCACATGCCTTTGATTCCAGCATTTGGGAGGTTGAGGCAGGCGCTTCACGAGTTTGAGGTCAGTCTGGGCTACTCCCTTGTCTCCAGAGAGGATGTTCTGGGGTTGGAGGATGTCATTTTCTCTTCCAGGAACTTAATATCCAATCATAATGGGGTCCCAGACCACTTGATGTGCAGATGTGTAGACTAAAAACTACATTCCAGTCGCTAAGTCTGGTCAAAACACTTCATGCAGCAGAAGTTGTGCATTTTCTGGTCTTGTCATTTATGTAAGCCAGGCTGCTAAGGCAGTGCCCCTCTCTCCTCAAAGGAGGAAGTGTGCCACTAGTACAAGCCCAATTACAGAGAGAGCATGCACCTGCCACTTAGCACACCCTCCCAAGTTCCAGCAAGTCATTCAGATGCCCGGGAACAACTGCTGAGAAACAGGAGGCACGTACTGACTTATCTTAAAAGGCCTTTTAAAGAATGACTTGAGATTATAAAGCATTTCTCCAACACACAGTCCTTCCCAACAAGGCAGTAAGCCTTCAGGAATGCTTTCTCAGTGCACCACTCTGCTGTTGTTTAAAGAAAATACCCCATTCAAAAGGTGGTGGCGTATTTGGTATCATCACCGTTTAAAGAGGAACGGAGTTACGGGAATGAGAAGTATATAATTAGTATACAATCCCTCTTGTGGGCGAGGTAAGCACAAAGCCACGGGAGAAAGGACGGGCTCTGCAGGCCATGCAGTCAGTGCACACCAGAAATGCATTTCAACTTTTATTTGAAAACAACTTAAATTTTTAGACAAATGATTTTAGTATATAAATTTGATTTTGTTTTTATACAGAATATAAAGATTTCCCTCATTAATCTTCCATGTGAAGGGGATTACAGGCCCGAAGAAAGACACACTCTGCACACAAAGGACACCTCGTATGTGTGGCCCTGGAGACAAATGGTTGTCGTGCTCCTGCACATAAATTAGGACCGAGTGGAGGCATCACACAGTAGGGGAAACGGTCTAGTCAATCGGATTCAAGAAGAAACATGACACAGAAACTGCAGATAAGACCAAGTCAGCAACTTTAGTTAGGGACTCGGGTTCTAGGGGCTTGCTTGTGAGGCTACAGTGTGCACACGGACACGGCAGGGCAGCTAGTAGAGGCTCAACGGGGGCGTTCCACTAAAGCAAATGAACTAACGGAAAGGAAGGGAGCGTGAGTGTTAGTCTACCCAGGGCATGTTAGACCAGTGTCTGTGCGGCATGCTAAGTTAGTTACAACTTCTTCATTGGTGGGGATGAATCGTTAATGGTCTCGTTTCTGCCTCTTCTGTCCAAACTCAGGCATGTCTTATTTTAGATGGAGTATAGCTTTTATCTATTATTTCATCCTGTAAAAACATGTGAAGACAACGTTCATTCTGGGCCAGAGGATGACCAGCGACCCTGGGAATAAAAAATACAAACTTTTAGTTCACTGTTTATTAAAGATGGTGTAGGAGGGGTCAAAACAAACACATTTTAAGGTTAGGAAATATGTACGATTTGTAAGTATTATTCCGAACTACCCATACAACCATGCTATCAAATAATGGCCTTTTCCTTTGGTCCATAAAGTGATTCAGAAACACTTTAGAGATGGTGCAACGGGTAAAGGTGCCTTCGGTCAAGTCTGATGACCCGAGTTCAATCCCTAGAACCCCACATGGCGGAAGGAAAATAACCTTCACACATGCCCGAGGTGGGGACACACAAACACACAGGTAAATGTAACTAATAAAAATAACCTTAAAAACTTTGTAGTATTTCTGGAACGTGTATCCAATTAGCTTTTCAATTAGTTGGTACATGCCTAAGAAACTTACATTTTATAGTTCACTGGACTTTAAGAATTTATTTTAAAGATACAGGATCCAAACCAGCATGTTAGCCCATGCCTGCAATCCCAGCACAGTGAAGGCTGGGCAAGGAGGCTCTGAGTTGAAGGCCAGCTCGGGCAAATATAAAGCAATAAAGCAAAGCCCGGTATAGAATTTCTGAATTTGCAGTAGAGGAAGCTCACTAGGAAGAAACAAACGTGTAGGTGTCTGCTTTTCTTTCTTCTCCCCTCTCCCCACCTCTAAGCTTTCCTCTGTAACTGGGGGTCCGACTTATAGTCAGTCCAAGTTTAGCTTTGCCTTCTCAAAGAGTATGTTCACCAAAAACCTAACTGCTGGGGTGTGGTGGGGAACACCTGTCATCTCAGCATCTTGAGAGCTCAAGGCCAGCCTGGGCTACACAGTGAGACCTCAGGTACAGCCTGGGCTACACAGTGAGACCTGTGTGCTACAGCAGGTAACCTCTACTTACCACTCACAGATACCGAGTAATCATGAGTTAAACAGCGTGTGTGCTCACACAGCCACATCTGCTAAGAGCTGGCCCATCTGGAGCACTAACCCTGATACACAATCACAGTGGGCACAGCGGCACACCTGCAGTCTCAGCCACTCAAAGGAGGGCTGGAGGACTGCCACGGCCGAGTCAGGGACAACACTCAGTAGGGCCTGAGCATTGGTCTGTCCATCTGTCTGTCTGTCTCACTCCCTTCCCTCCTTCATCCTTCTCCCTGCAGCCCCAGCTGGGTTTGACCTTACAACATTTCTGCTCAGCTTCCCAAATGCTGGGTCACATCTCTAAAAAAAAAAAAAAAAAAAAAAAAAAAGCCAGGTGGTGGTGGCGCACCCTTTAGTGCCAGCACTTGGGAGGCAGAGGCAGGTAGATCTGAGTTCAAGGCCAGCCTGGTCTACAAGGCGTGTTCCAGGACATCCAGAGATACACAGAGAAACCCTGTCTCGAATAAAACAAAGACACAGCAACAACAAAACAAAAAGGAAAGAATATTGGTTTGAGCTTATCAACAGTTACTAAAGACAAACAATCCTAAATTTTCTTACATTTTTTCAAAAGAAAACACTTTGCCATGAAAAAATTTTTAATGTACATTTTTACACAAAACATGCTGATAATACTGTTACGTGCAATCAAACAAAATGATTGCAAATGTATTGTACATTTTATTACTCACAAGAGAACATACCTTAAATCAGAATCACCAGTAAAACTATTTTCTGAATGATGTAATTTTAAATGTAATTTGCATAAATTATCCAAGAACAACAAATATAAAACACAGGTCAACACAAAATCCCTCACTTCGGCCACTCAAGAGTGTCAGCATTTACCACATGGTGTTGAACTTGGAGAAACTTTCACATCATTTAAATAGTACAAAAGTCAGGAAATGACCCAAAGGAAAGGCAGCATGGATTAACTCATGACAAGTCGTTAGGGCTAAAGAGATCCCCGAGTGGTTAAACAGTGAAGAGCACTGGCTGCTCTTGGAGAGGACCTGGGTTCAATCCCCAGTGTGCATGGGGAGCAGACACACATACATGCAGACAAAACATCCAACACACAAAATAAAACACTGAAGAAGAAAAAAAAAAAAAAAAAAACTAACGACTATTAGTCACGAATGTCAAAGCATCATTCTCCTCCTTCCCTGAGGAATGGCAAGTACTTACTTGTTTATAAACTGTTCCAGTCCCTGCTTCCTTTCCTCGATGAAATTGTCATCAAATATTCCATCGTCTCCTCTAAAAGGAAGCTGCCGCAAAAACGCTTTCCCAGGGAGTGGGGGAACTACCACCTAAAACAACACGCACAAAGTCAGTTCCTGATGGGGACGACCCAGGAGATGCTCAGTCGGAGCCAGCGGCAAGTCCACCCGAGCAATCTGCCTTGGGACCCACACGGTGGAGACAGAACCAGATCCCACAGTTGTTGGTTGACCTTCACACATACAGTGTGACACTCATGTGCCCACACACATTTACATGGATGGTCGGACAGACACACACACACAGACACACACACACACAGACACACACACACACACACACACACACACACACACACACACTGAATAAATAAAATGTAATAAAAAGGAAAATTATGGGGTTGGAGAGATCGGCGGTTAAGAGCACTGACTGCTCTTCCAGAGGACACCGGTCAAGTCCCAGGACCCACATGGCAGCTCACAACTGTCTGTAACTCCAGCTCCAGGGGATCTGACACCCATGTCAAAACACCAATGCACATAAAATAAAAAGAAAATTTATAAACCAATGGTGGTGATGCATGCATCCCAGCACTTGGAGGCAAAGGCAGGCAGATCTCAAGTGAGTTCCAGGCCAGCCAGGGCTACAGAATGAGACCCTGCCTCACAACATGGAGACAAAGATGCCCTCACTATGGCACCATGACTCTCAAACTTGTTGAAATCCACAACTGAAAAGAAATACACAGATGGCCGAGAAGGCAGCTCAGTGTCAGGTTCAGTGGACACTTGGAGGAGACAGTTCTTTTCTTCCATCGTGTGAGTTTCTGAGACTGAACTCAGGTCATCTGCAAGTGCCTTTATCTGCTGAGCCATCTCACCAGCATCACAAAGTAGTATGAAAAGACTAATTAGATTTCCTTTCTTTCCTCTTTTGAGACAGGGTCTCATGCAGCCCGGGATGGCCTCAAATTCATTATGCAGGTAAGGATGACCTTCAGCTTTTGATCCTCCTGTGCTGGGATTGCCTGCATGTGCTCCATGCTAGGTCTGTGAGTGCTGGGAACTGAACTAACTTGGGGCTCTGCGCACCCTAGACAAGCGACACACCGCAGCTCTTCTTATCAATTCACAGCCAGAAGTAGAGCACACTCATAATTTCAACATGTAGAGGTAGGAGGAAAAGACCTCAGGGTTATCTTTATTTACACAGTGAGTTTGAGGCCAGCCTGGGCACCATGAGACCCTGTCTGGAACAAACAAACAAATACTTCTTACATTAAAATCTGTGAATCCAGGAATACGTTTGTGCATGTGGTTAAAAGGGAGATTTCTGGTGAGCATACTGTTGAAAGCTAAAGTACATCAAGACGAACGCTAGAGAATCAGTCCCTAATGACAAACACAGATACTGAATGTCACTCAGTTTCTAGCTCAGGCCTTACTGAAGAGCACAAATATAAAACAGAGTAACCCACACGCACTGCTCTTAGCAATGATGAGAGTAACATTTTCAGAGGCTGGACTCCCAAGAGCTTAAACAGTCCCTAAGTGCAAAGTAAAAGCCCATAGACAGAGACTGCAAAGCAGACACACAATAAGGAAGCTTGACTGTTTTGTTTTTTACACTTTAGACAGAAGGCTGTAATAAAAAGTCAACCCACTTAAACAGGCACAGGATCTCTGCAAACATTTCTCCAAAGAACATACACAAATAGCCAGTAGGGAAGGTCAGCAGCAGTTAGCCACCAAATGAGAACCAAAAGCACAATGATATCGCTCCACACGGCAACTCAGAACTGCCTGTAACTCCAGTTCCACAGATCTGACACCCTCACACAGACAGGCATGCAGGCAAAACACCGATGCAAGAGAAAGAAAAGAAACCATTTTAAACATTCCAGTGTAGTACATGCTGTTTGGAAAAAATGCAGTCTATCAAAATGCTTCTTCCTCGTGGTTATTAAAATTTTCTTAAACGGTTCAATTTGTTTTATTTTTTAACATATACATGTATGTTTTTTCTATTATTTTACCTTCTTATTACTTTTAATGTATAAAGGTGCTTTGTCTGCATGTATGCCTGCAGACCAGAAGAGGGCATCAGATTGTGAGCTGCTGCACTGGGTGCTGAGAATTGAACCCAGGACCTCTGGAAGAGCAGCCAGTGCTCTTAACCACCGAGCATTCTCTCCAACCCTGTATGTTTGTTTTTTGAGACAGAGGTTCTCTGTAACCCTGGCTTCCTGGAACTTGCTAGCCTGAACTCAAGAGATCTGCCTGCCTCTGTCTCCTGGAATTAAAGGCGTGGGCCATCATGCCTGGCTTTATGTTTTTTATTTCCAAATTGTTTTATACAGTTAGATCCTCTATCTGCAATTAACGGCAGCCATATAGTGCATTTTTCAATACATACCCAGATGTTTCAAAGTCTTTTCTTTTACTAAATTCAACTTACTCATTGGTGGGTTATTATTACATGGTTTTGGTAATGGGAAGACCGGCATGGCTTGGTACAAGCTAAAAATGCACTCTTCCACTGAGATACACCCCTGGTCTCCAATCATGCTATCTGTTTTATAAACCAAATCTGCTATAAAAACATAGGTTAAGCCAGGAATTAGTGGCACACGCCTTTAATCCTAGCTTTTGAGAGGAAGAGGCAGGTCTCTGTGAGTTCAAGGACAGCCAGGGCTGCACATAAAGACTGTCTTGAAAAAACCAAAACTAAAACCCCAAACAAAACAAAACAAACCCCCCACAGGCTAGCCTTAAACTCTGCTGGTCTACAGTCACAGCCCTACAACAATACAGTATTTACAGCTTCTCAGGGGTGGGAGAACAAAGACCCTGGGAATGAATGAGTGTGTGTGTCCCCCAAAGTTTTAACTGCTACATCCTTAATATGTTCTTGGTATCTAGAAGCACCAACACATGCTCAATACAGCATAAAGCACTGTGGGCTACTCTTGAGCTTTCGGACTCTAAAGCTCCCGTGGGAGTCTGCTTAGTGCTTGCAGACCTCCAGTTGAGTCCTGCTGCAATGTTGCCCTCTATGACTAAGTGAGGAGACAATGTACTCCTGTAAGGCGAGGGCTGTACCTCTCCACCACCGCCACGTGTCTAGTAGAATGTGAGAGCCTTCAAAGGAATCTTAATTGATTCAGAGCTGCATCTGCAGCCCCCAGAACAGTCTTCAGATGTACACTGCACACCAGACCCATCACCTGCTCTGTTCCTACGTCCCTCTTCCAGTTTCAGGGTTTCTCTTCATTTCCTGCCATATTTATTTTACTGAGCTTCAGAAAGTAACATGACCTTTCATCTACTTCAGTCAGCTTCTCTCTACTACATTCTCGTAACAAAATAACCCCAAAACTGTCTAAGAGAATACAACCCTTAGCAATAGAGACAATGGTGTCTTTCAAAGTAGAAGCAGCAGTGCACTAGCGGATCACAGTCACCATTTAAAGTCTAGTCTGGCTGGGCGGTGGTGGCGCACGCCTTTAATCCCAGCACTTGGGAGGCGGAGGCAGAGGCAGGCGGATCTCTGTGAGTTCAAGGCCAGCCTGGTCTACAGAGCGAGATCCAGGAAAGGCGCAAAGCTACACAGACAAACTCTGTCTTGAAAAACCAAAAAAAAAAAAAAAAAAAAAAACCCCAAAAAAATAATAATCAGCCCGTGTAACTAGGTCTGGTGACAGACATATGGCTGTACTCCAGCATTCAGCAGGTAGACAGGAGATCAAGGTCAGTGTCGTCCTCAGCTACACAGAGGCCCATTATAGGCTACATGAGACTCTGTTTCAAAAAACAGTATCTGATCTGGGGGCTGGGGTGCAGCATGAGGACCGAGTTCAGATCCCTGCTATGCACATGAAACTCACGAGTGGCAGTGCCTACCACCCCAGAACTTGGGGATGGAGGAAGTGGAGCTAGGCGGCTTGCTGGCCAGCCAGCCTAGCTGAAATACCAACCTGCACGTTCAGTGAGAGACCTTCCTCAAAAGCAAGGTGGAGAGTGATAGAGGAAGGTATTTAAAGTCCACCTCTGGCCTTCATGAGCACGCACATGTGCATCAGTCCCTGATACCCATCAGCAAGCTTATCTGAAGAATATGGATGTATCACACAGTAAGATCAACATTTTATGAAACATCTACATACATGTGGGTTAATAAAAATGTTGACTATGAGTCACACAAAACTGGAAAACATACTGACATTGAGGAAGAGGAAGGAAGGAAGGAAGGAAGGAAGGAAGGAAGGAAGGAAGGAAGGAAGGAAGGAAGGGACAGCAGGAAGGACTGAGAAGTGATCGCACTGTTGAGCACAGAAGGAAAAGAGCTGAGACAGAGGATGACCATTGCTCTCTCTCCTCTCAGTACAACGCCAGCTGGACCCACTGACCGCCAGTCCTCTGCTGGCTTTCACCCCTTTAAGATACATTCTGGAGATCTCAGGTTACATTGTAAGTAAAAGAACAGCTACATTTGAAAGAATGCTTACCTTGCTCTCTCTTTCTAGTTCACTTCGAAGCCATTCAAAGTCACTGTATCTCCTTCTAACAGTAGATTCCTTCAGCTTGAAGATAGGAAGATTTGTCTGAAACCAAAACAGTCACTCCTAAGTTGAAGCACTTTAAGGCATTTCCGAAAGGGAGGGAGCTGTCTGCCCCATTGACAACATGGCAAACATAGTAACTTCATGGCTTCTGTAAGGTAATCAAGCACATCGCCACTGAGCTGTCTCCAGCCCTCCTTCACAGTTCGTTTTGAGACAGTTCCCTAGGCTAAGCCTTGATTACCATGCATTGTGTAGTCCAGGTAGGCCATCCTCCTGCCCTGGCCAGGCACTACCCTTCTTTCTGCAGTGCCAGGAATGACCCAGAGCTCTGCATACTGGGCAGAGCTACATCTCCAGTCCAAAATTCCAACCTTCCCTTTGGTTTCTCCTTTGATATTTGTGTATCTTGAGTGTATGTGAGAGACCGTGCGAGTGTGTGTGAGGGAGAGTGGGCAGGTGGGTGTGGGGGTGTGCAGGTGTGTATGTGGAGGTCTGAACACACATTCTGAGTTAGTTCTTTCCTTCTACCTTGTTTTGAGGTAGGGCTTCTTGTTTTAGCTACTAAGCTGTGTACTCCTGTATCTGGTCTGCCAGTTGAGAGAGACTCCTACGGCTCTGCCATGCCTGCCACCATGTCACCCAGCTTCTTAGCATGGGTTCCAGGACTGAATTCACGTCACCAGGCTTGCAGGGCAAGCACTTTTGTTTGCTGAACCATCTTCCTGAACCTTAAATATTATCCTTAATTGCTTTCTTTAAAAATGCCAAAAAAGGACAGGGAAAGTGTTGTGATTTCTTTAATTATCTAGTAGAAAATTAAGAGACAAACAATCGAACAAAAACAAGCAAACACCACCCCCCTAACATAAAAAGGCAATTAAGGGGGCTAGAGAGATGGCTCAGCAGTTAAAAGTAAGTACTACTCTTGCAGAGAACTCAAAGTTTAGCTCCCTGCACCCATTCTGGGTGGCTCACAACCACCTGTAATGGGACTCCAAGAGATCCACTATCTTCTTCTGGTCTCTGTGGGCACATACCCATATTCACACATCCTTAAAAAGGGCGATTAAGGGTTGTAGCTCAGTGGTAGAATATGTTCACCTATGTGAGGTTAAAATTAAGCCACAGTAGGTAAACTACTCTTATAGAGCTAGATCTTTATAGGAAGAGAGCATATTTAAGAACTGAGAACATAGCCGGTGTGTTGGCGCATGCCTTTAATCTCAGCACTCAGGAGGCAAGGCAGGCAGATCTCTGTGAGTTCAAGGCCAGCTTGGTCTACAGAGCGAGATCTAGGACAGGCACCAAAACTACATGGAGAAACCCTGTCTCAAAAAACAAAAGATTTATGATAAAACAACATTAGCAGAAGAAAATGAATGTAAGAATTAAAATTCCTGCCGGGCGGTGGTGGCGCACGCCTTTAATCCCAGCACTCGGGAGGCAGAGGCAGGCGGATCTCTGTGAGTTCGAGGCCAGCCTGGTCTCCCAAGTGAGTTCCAGGAAAGGCACAAAGCTACACAGAGAAACCCTGTCTCGAAAAACCAAAAGAATTAAAATTCCTGTACTCAGGAGCAAAGCAGGATGTCAAGTCAAGGTCAACCTGGGACCCACAGAGATGCCTGTCACAAACTTTACAGAGTTCAGAAATGATTTAGTGTAACAAATGCCAAGCTCTATCAAAATCCCACTTACTACTACCTACTCTCTTGGGTGAATTCTGTTAATTCAGTATTTGCACTTAGGGAACTGTAAACTGTTGAAAAAATTAAGAGGCCCCTGGAGGAAAGACTTCCTGCTTGGTAGATGAAGGCATCATGCTGTAGCAGCGTCCATCGCTAAGAAAATTCTCATCTGCTAATCTTAATGCCACCAGTAAATAGCTGTCATTCAGCAGTGACAGGCTTTCTATTCAGGACCTTGAGCTCATTCTGTAGTGGTGTCAATTTTTTCCAAAGTGTATTAACCTCTACGTTGTATACCTTAGAGCATGGCGCCTTCTACACATGCTATTGGGCATAACAGTGTATACATTTCAAGCATGAAACCAAATCTCACAGGAGGTTTAAAAGCACTTGAGTTTTCTTTCCCAGGTAACCACAACATTTGTTCATTGTATTAATGACTAGGAGCAAAATTGCACCTAACAAGACTCTTATTATACTAAAAGTCAAACTTGTATTTAGAGACGCTGGCTTGCAATACAGAGGAGCATTCTCATTCCTCAGAAGGAAAAAACTCAGGTCCCCTGGAGAGCAGGATGATAATTCCCAGAAAGAAAGCACTGGATTATGTCTCTCTAATTTCATCCATTGGCTTTTTAACCAGGCTCACCCTTCCGCATTAAAATATGAAGTCTTTGTAAGTGTCTAAAGACAGAAAGGTCTTTACAGACTGAGTGCTTTCTGCAGGTGAGATTTTATGTTCTGAATTCCCTCCTCTCAAATTACTTTACAAAAGGGATTAACTGCTCTCTTTATTCAGTATGTTAAGATCAAGCCTGTGAAAAGAGGTCTCCAAGAATTTTCATACTTCTGGGTACGGAAGTCTATAAAGTTAATCTCTGAAACAACATATCAAGCTTACAGGTACAATGTTGAGGGAAGAGTGCCAATTCAGCTCACTTTCCCTCCCATTTTCCCTTTTGAACTTTTGACACAATCATGATTATATCTGATTCTCTATAATTGAGTGAGGAATGAGGGGAAAGGCTATATTATTAGCTAGTAGTTTATATATTTGGCAAAGGATCTTTTAAGTTTATTCAGCTGGCTATAATTCTCTTGTACAAGTGCTACTCGAGAGTTCTGACAAAGTCTAGTAGGATCTCTGGGCTAGGGTGGGACCAGTGACGGGAGGGGACTTGCCCAGTTCCAACAAGACCCTCGAGCACTCTAAAAACAAACAATTGAATCATTATTTTCCCACTACATTTAGAATACTGAGCTTGAGTAAAATGCCTGTCAGTTTCTCCTAATCAGGTATAGTGGCATCTAGCAATCCCAGAATTATTCAGAGAGGTCGAGGCAGGAGGGTCAGAAATTCAAAGTGCAACACACAAAGTTTGAGGCCAGCCTGTGCTACATGTCTCAAAAATAGTTTTCCTGGGGCTGGAGAGATGGCTCAACATTTGGGAACACTGGCTACTCTTCCAGAGGAACCATATTTGGTCCCCAGAACCCACATGGTGGCTCACAGCAGTTCCAGGGGACCCACACACACACACACACACACACACACACACACACACACACACACAC
>CABHPP010000769.1:38839-62083 GCA_902168425.1 Peromyscus attwateri | reverse complement strand
CATGGGTTTGCATCGCTGCCTCCTAGCTGCCCACCATGATGGGTGAGCCCGCGGCTCGCTTCTGCCAGACGTCTCCCTTTCTGCCAATGTTATTGTATTTTTAGTTCTTCTTTTGGTTACCTTGGAAACGTGAAGGGATGGACTCAGATATTTATTCCTGTGGAAGTTAATGTTCTAAGTTTGAAGGCAGAGGGAGTTAACATTGACACAGAAAATATGGGAGGGGTGCACGCTTCGTTCCTGGAGGGCCAGGCCCTAACTGCTCGCATCCATCTCCTCTCTCTCCTTTCCTCTGTGCTGACCTCACCCTCAGGCAGCCTTTTCTCTGTGTTGCAGCAAAGATGCTTATGGGATTTGGGTTTTGTTCCTTGCAATAAATGGTTCTTTCTAAAATAAGCCATCCCCAAGGGACGAGGCCATATTCCTACAGGGACATGTGCCAATAATTGGGAGATGGGGAATGTTCATCGAGGCCAAGCCCCCAACTGACCACCTTCCCAGCAAGAATTGATTGAGGTCTTGCTTTGTGACAGATCTGGGGACTGTCACCTGAGCTGAGTGTAACGGGGAGGCAGTCAAGTTGGTCAGATAGAAACTGTGGAAAGTTAGTGGAGAGCTTCATCATGGTGAGCTTCTGCAAAGGAGGGTGTGGGGTGCTGGGGAGAGTCCATCCATTTAGACAGGGATTTAGCCTTGTTACTGTAGGTCAGTAGGACATCCTGAGGGCACGATGCTGTGCTGGGGTCAAAAGGTCAGAGATGGACTATGGGAAATGGGCAGAGAGAAGAGCCATATGAAAGTTCTGTGGTGAGAAGGAAGATGTCACCCACAGGAGGCTGAATATTTGGAGATGAGGACAGGAGGAGTGGTGACCATATCAGGGACTACCAGGAGGGAAGTAGTCCACCCTGACTGCACACCGCTGTCTATCAGCAAGACTGGTTTATTCTACAGCTCAGGAGAAAGGGAGGCATGGAGTCTGGCACACCAGGCCAGGAAAAGAGAAGAAGGGTCAAGCAGTTCTGTGCCCTGGGGAGATTCCTCAGCTGCCACATTGGGAATAGATAGCAACAGGAAAGAATTAGAACCTGAGAGGCCAGCCCGGAAGCAGCTGCTGTCAGGTGGACATTGAGGAAGCATCCTCATTGGCCCCGGCTGCAGCAGGGTCTCCCTCTGGGGGCAGAATCTTCTTCCACTTCTAAAAAGAAAAGCATATTAAAATTTTATACATATTTTAAAATAATATTAGGTATCCAACAAGGTTCATGGTGTGGAATTTTCTACTCACAGTCTCAAGCCTGTGCTCAGAAGGTTTCTGTCTTTGAATGTCTTAAAATTATGTCCAACCTAAATTTCAAAACTACCAGAAAGACAAAGAATATGAAAGTGTGAGCCAAAATTATTAAAAGGGTCGTCATTGGCAAACAGCCTTAGAGTGATCCTGACCAAAGTGTGCCAGATGCACATGTTGAATTTAGACACAGGCTGGTGAAATATGCTTCCAATCATAAAGGAAGGGAGGGGAGATTGCAGAGTGAGATTAAAGACTATAAAAACGAACCAATACAGGCTGAGCATCCCTAAAAGAAAAACACCAAAGATGAGCTTCCTCGAAGACAGAAACTTTCTGAGCACAGGCTTGAGACTGTGAGTAGAAAATTCTACACCATGAACCTTGTTGGATACCTAATATTATTTTAAAATATGTATAAAATTACCTTCAGGCTAAGTGTAGTTAGGTATATATGAAACATACATTTTGTGTTTAAACTTGAGCCTTGTCCCAGACAATCTCATTATGCATATGCAAATATTCAAAAAACTGAAGACCCAAACATTCATGTTCTTAACATTTGGATGAATGGCAATCAACCTGAAATTTTAATGCACTCAATCAAATGGCTTAATCAAAATTTGAAGACAAAAGGAAGAATCAAGAAGAAGAAAATATTTAGAAAGAAATTTCCAGTTGAAGGCTTTGTGAATAAAAGTTGAAAAATTGAAAACAGTCTCAAAGCTATGAAGATTATCAAAAGAAAAATGTAACACATGTGAAACTGTAGTCTCAGAAGGATGTGTGTGTGTGTGTGTGTGTGTGTGAGAGAGAGAGAGAGAGAGAGAGAGAGAGAGAGAGAGAGAGAGAGAGAAATGGAGAGAGGGAAGGGAAGAGAGGGAGAAAGAAAGAATAAACAAATAAAATATTAGCTGAAATTTCCCCAAAATTTAGGGAAAGACACATATTTACAGGTTGAAGAAATGCAGCAAAACTGAAGCAGGACAAATTGAAAGAAAAACACATCTAGACACGCAATAGTCAAACTGCTTAAAAAAAAAAAAAGATGGGAAAAATTTCAGAGCCATTAGAATAAAATGGACACACGGGTTGAAGAAAAAGCCGGTTTGACTGACTGCAGACTGCTAAGAAGCGATGAGGGCTGGTGGACGGGGGAATCATGTGCTTATGGCCAGTGCAGAGTTGTACAACCAGGAAAAAATATTGTCCAATAACACAAGTGAAATACATGTCTGAGCCCTAGTCCCATATTTCAGCTGAGGTTCACAGAGGGGTTATAGTGGGATCCTGGGCCAGTCTCTCCTCTCTGTTTCCACACCTGGCTGTATGGTTGTGTGACATATGGAAGGTATTCAGTTGTGGGAATGCTAAAGCATATGATGATCTTACTGTTCAGGACTCTGCCCGCTCTCTCCGTAGTTACAAAGTGAGCTCCAAACAGTACCATTAACATTGCCACTCCCCTCATTAACTAGCATTGGGTTAGCACACACCCTCTGTGCTTGATGTCAACCTGAGACATTGCTCAGGTCTGGATCACCATCCTGAAGAGTGAAGAGTACCCGCTAAACACAGGCTCCATAAGGCCCCGGTCACAACCAGTGTTCAACTTGGGACCCTGCCAGAAGTCACAAGTTCAACTTGAACAATCAATCTAACAACGAACTAAAAGTCATCTTTTTAAAATGCCTATTTTTATTTCCACCTTTAAAAGAAAACTGAAAGGAAGTGCAATGTATAACCCGATGATGCTTCCTGCAGGCCCATGCCTCACCTCTGGAAGGGCTGCACAGGGTGACCTGCCACATGGATTCTCAGCTCTCTCTATCAGAGAGAGGGATGAGGTCATGGGACAAGACCTTTATTCTTACACTTAAATACAAAGAAGGCCCCAAGGATGACTTAAATGACGGAAGGGGAAATGGGGGTTTTATTGTGTCCCCAGGTGGGTATGGCCTGGTCTCCCTCAGTGTCATCACATCAGTGTTCCAGTCACAACACGCAAAGCCTCTCTGCTGTCCTTCTTCAGCCTCCTTGTGTCTCATTGTGATGTGGAGTGCTTGCCGAGGAGCATGAGTTTACTATTCTAATGACATGACAATTATCACACTGTAGTGACTGTTTGACACCAGCCTGTCACCATCAGGAACCTGCCTCTGATATTATTTTAGAGCATGGTGAGTTAATGTTCTAATACATTTTATTGATAATTAACCCTGATGTACAGAAAGGTTAGGCCTGTTTGGAAACATTGTTATATTAATAATTTGTTTAGGCGCCTTTTTTTTGGTTATTGTTTTTAAAAGATAATTTAATTTTTATACTTTCTTTGCTTCCCAGGAATATAAAATATATCAAATATATGATATCTGTATATGCATATAATGTATTTCAATCACACTCCTTTTCATTCCCCATTTACCATGTTTTGTTCCTCTGCCTTCTCGCACTAGTCCTCTCCTATTCCCAGCTTTTCTCCCGTGTATCAATATACAAAAATATCTTAAATAAGAGTGGAAACACGCCGGGCGGTGGTGGCGCACGCCTTTAATCCCAGCACTTGGGAGGCAGAGCCAGGCGGATCTCTGTGAGTTCGAGGCCAGCCTGGCCTATAGAGTGAGATCCAGGAAAGACGCAAAGCTACACAGAGAAACCCTGTCTCGAAAAACCAAAAAAAAAAAAGAGTGGAAACACATATAAGTATAATAAAAAACCCTCAAATTTGTATCAATATACAAATATTCCATACCAATGTGATATATTTAAGACTAGTAGCTGCCTTTTTGGTTTAAAAGTAGACACAATAATCTCTTTTTCCCTATCATTTCTATACCTCTCCCTTTTCTTTTCAGAACAAGATCCCTGAATCTAATCTCCTCTGCTCAGCATTTTTCTTGACCATTACCAATAACAATTGGTAGCCAACCCCTCTAAAATATGACAAATATCCATAACCTACTTAACTATCAAAAACTTCCCAGCCCACCTCTTGGGAATGTGGGCATCATGAACTTAAAATTACTTCCTGTTGTCTGGGGGTGATGGCATCTTTAGGGGACCCTCAAGAAAACTGGGATAATTGTCAAGTCCTGGGAGAGGTAACTGTATCATTTGTTGTCCAGTCTCTGTGTAATGGGAAAATGCAGGGCTTATCTGAAGTTCTGGCTAGAGTAGTCTGTGAGGCTAGACCCCTTCAGCCAGCCACCTTGAAATTGTCCTGAGCAGTCTGTAGTCCAAAGCCAATCTTTGGGTGGTGTTTGTCAGCTTAGTGGCATTACCACAGTGCAGGTGCAATCATCATTGCAAGGCCCCATTTTCTTTTTGAAGACTTCAAAGGCCACTGTTAGGCATTGGTCATGGGTCATTGCAGAAAACTTAAACATTTTAGATGTCATATGCAGCAGATTTTGAAGAGGTTTAAGGACCATAATTGGTTATGTACATCCAGAGTACAAAAACTTAATTCCTAGTTAACTGATAGAGACACAAACCCGAAATCATGTACAGGAAGCTAGATGAAGCCTTTTTCTAGAATTAGTTAGCATTCTATATGACCACTAATATCATGACAGAAAGTTTAATATCTATTAATCTTATAAAATTTGAGACATTATTTATATCTTAAGAAAAGGTTTAAAGAGTCAAAATAAAACCAAAGAATTATGAGATTAGTGGCAATAGAATAGTCCCTTCATTTTTTTTTCTGTCCCATATCAGGTAGCTCTTCTTACATGAGACAGAAATTTTGTATTTTCCTTTAACAAGCATGCTTGGGTTTAGAGAAGGCGAGAGCCATGCTCCAACTCCAAAGCCAGCTTTAATTTTCAATTGAACTGGAACTACAGAAAAAACAAGAGAAAAAACCCTTTGTATTATTTGCCTGTAGAGAACAGCAGAAAAAAACATTTGGGAAGATGTATGAAATTTTGTCCTGTTGGAAATGTGATATACCAACAGGCCAATTTACTCTTTTTCTTGGGATATTTTCTCTGAATGATTCACCCTTTTTCTTCAGATGTCTCATTTGTCCAGTGGTCTCCAGATTCCTTAGCTGGATGCCTTCATTCTTTTGGAAAGACAAAAATAAAACCCTGATGTGGTGGTATTGTGTTCCCCAAAATATTGTGTACCTTAATAAACTTATCTGGGGTCAGAGACAGAACAGCCACAATATTAATCATGAGGTTAGGCAGTGGTAGCACACGTCTTTAATCCTAGCATTCCAGAGACAGAAATCCCTCTGGATCTCTGTGAGTTCAAGGCCACATTGGAAATGGCCAGGCGTGGTGACACACACCTTTAATCCCAGAAAGCGAGCCTTCAATCCCAGGGAGTGGTGGTAGAAAGCAGAAAGGTATATAAGGTGTGAGGACCAGAAACTCGAGGCATTTGCCCTGGAGAAGCATTTGGGCTGGTTAAGCGTTCAGGCTTCTAGCAGCAGTTCAGCTGAGAGTCATTCGGATATGAGGACATAGAGGCTTCCAGTCTGAGGAAGCAAGACCAGCTGAGGATCCGGCAAGGTGAGATAGCTGTGGCTTGTTCTATTTCTCTGACCTTCCAGCATTTACCCCAATACCTGGCTCAGGTTTGATTTTATTAATAAGAACTTTTAAGATTCATGCTACACCCTGCCCTGACCCAACTTTGGGGAGGTTCCCTTTTGGCAAGTTATGTCTGATCAAATGAAAAGCATTTGTTAGTCTTATAAGTTAGTTTAGATTGAATGGTTACGCTGATTGATGCACTATCTATTGCCTCTTCTAATCAAGAGGTCCATCTTTATGTGGCTTATTTTTTATATTATTTTTATTGTCTCTTTAAAGACTTTATTTTTTAAAACTATCTATTTCTTTATATAACTGTTTATCCTCCCTTTCCTCTCTCTTCCAAGCCTATGCGTATTTTTACATGCATTGTAAACTGTTTAGAGGTTTATTCCATCTGAATCTGTCTTTTGTGTATCTATAATCCTTCTCTGACCAGGAGAGATGATTAATTGTTAAACTGTGTGGCTAGAACAAAAAGCAGAAGCCTTGGCTGCTGACTCTGCCCACCTCAGCTTCCCAACATGGTGGAGATATCCAGGAGAGTCACACTTACCCTGTCAACTCTGTGGTCCAGCATGCCACCAGGTAGCATGCAGCTGGCCCATAAACACTCTTTGCCTGTATGAGTAAAAGCTAAATGTGCCATGCAGCCATTCTGCACAGCTCGGAGACCCCTCTGTTTACTGAGGTGGGAATCTTCCATGCTGTGCTCAAACCTGAATGCTGCGGCATCTCTGTACTGTGGCCTGCATGAGACATGAAGTAGGAAGCTGTTTTTGGCCCCATTTTAAAATCTCTTACTAAGTTCTCTCAGGTTTTAGGTGGAAATGCAAGCCAACACAGTGGTCAGCCAAATGTAGCCGGAAGGTTTCTCTGGTCCTGCCTGGGCCTGCAGTCCCGTAGTCACTTATAAAATAATCACTCAGAGGCTTAACATTATGTATAAACTGTATGGCCTATGGCAGGCTTCTTGCTAGAGAGCTCTTTCATCTTAAATTAACCCATTTCTATTAATCTATGTTCTGCCACATGGCTGTGGCATTACCAGTATGCTGGCATTGCTTCTCCTTGTGTGGTGGCTAGACTCTGCCCTTCTCTCTGCCCCTTCACTTGGATTTCCTGTCTGACTGTAAGCTTTCTTGCCATGGGCACAGCATGCAGAAAGACATCCCACGGCAACATGGTGTTTCTTATAAAATTCTGAGGCTTCTAGCACATTTCCTACCAACAGCTGATCAATTTCATTATTACCTTGTGTTAGAGGGCCTGGTAGACTCATATGGGAACTGATATATGTTAAAATTCTATTTCTGATTATTTCTTGTAACTGAATAAATAACAAAGTCAATTCTGAATCATTTGGAATAAATTTAGCAGTTTCAATATGTAAAACATCTCTTTCTGCATATTGAGAGTCAGTAACTGTATTAAGAGGTTCTGGAAAATCTAATAATGCCATGAGAATAGCTTGTAATTCTGACTTTTGAACAGAATAATAAAGGCTTTGTGTGACTTTACTTAAATTTCCTGACTTATAGCCTACCTTTCCTGATTTGTTTGCATCATTATAGAATGTAGGGTCTCCACAAATTGGTGTTTCCTGTACAATGTGAGAAAGGATACAGTTAGTTCTCTTTATAAACTGAATTCTTTTGTTTTTGGGGTATTTGTTGTTAATCTCTCCCCCCAAATTACTGCAAGCTGTTTGCCAATGTTCATTTTATGCCCATAAAGAAGAAATTTCAGTATTAGTTGAAGGTACTACAGTTTCTGTTGGGTCCATTCCTGCTAATTTTCCTTTTAGAATCAATTCAGAAAACTTTTCTACATAGGTCTTTAATTTTTGGTCTATTTGTGTGGTAAAAATATCCATTCTAAGATATTATCTTCTTTCTGCACTAAAATTCCTGTAGGGAAACTTGTAGAAGGTAAAATAACCAGAATACAATCAAGCTCTGGACTGAAACAATACATATTTGTATCCTGTAATTTCTTTTCTACCAAAGCCAATTCTCTCTCAGTTTCAGCTGATAATTTTCTTGGACTATTTAAGTCCTTGTCACTTTGTAAGGTTTGAAATAAATTACTTAGTTCTTGAGTTGTTAATCCAATTGTGGGCCATAGCCAGTTAATGTCTCCCAGCAATTTTCGAAACTCATTAAGAGTCAGCAATTGATCTCTCCTGATTTGTACCTTTTGGAGTTGAATTTTTTTTTGTAAACCTATTTTATATCCTAGGTAACTATTAGAATCTCCTCTTTGGCCGGGCGGTGGTGGCGCACGCCTTTAATCCCAGCACTCGGGAGGCAGAGCCAGGTGGATCTCTGTGAGTTCGAGGCCAGCCTGGGCTACCAAGTGAGTTCCAGGAAAGGCGCAAAGCTACACAGAGAAACCCTGTCTCAAAAAACCAAAAAAAAAAAAAAAAAAAAGAATCTCCTCTTTGTATGTTTTCAGGAGCAATTTGTAATCCCCAACAAGGCAAAATTTTCTTTACTTCTTCAAACATTTTCTCTAAGGTGTCTACACTTAAATCAGCTAGTAAGATATCATCCACATAATGGTAAATTATAGATTGAGGGAACTGATTATGAATTATTTCCAGAGGCTGTTGTACAAAATATTGGCACAGGGTGGGGCTGTTTAGCATCCCTTGTGGGAGAGTTTTCCACTGATATCTTTTAATGGGCTGAGAATTATTATAAGTAGGCACTGTGAAGGCAAATTTTTCTCTATCCTATTCTTGCAAAGGCATAGTAAAAAAGTAATCTTTTAAGTCCATTACTATAATAGACCATCCTATGGGTAATAGAGAAGACAAGGGAACTCCTGACTATAAAGTGCCCATTGGCTGAATCACCTTTTAATAGCTTTTAGATCTGTTATTGTTCTCCATTTTCCAGATTTCTTTTTAATAACAAATATGGGAGAATTCTAAGGACTGTCAATTTGTTGACAATTTAGCTACTCCTGTACCAGGTGCTAAGTTTTTCTGTTGTTAAAGGCCACTGCTGAACCCATACAGGCTTGTCTGTTAACCATTTTAAAGGTAGGACTATTGGTATC
This sequence comes from Peromyscus attwateri, assembly GCA_902168425.1. NCBI lineage: Eukaryota > Metazoa > Chordata > Mammalia > Rodentia > Cricetidae > Peromyscus > Peromyscus attwateri. The sequence continues at coordinate 53,179 of CABHPP010000769.1, read as the reverse complement.
ATTGAAAGATCAGCAGCTGTTGTGCCCTGTTTATGTACAAACTGAGTGGTTGGTGACTGCACTTTATAATACCCTTTAATATTTTTCCCAGAGACATATGTTAGTTTATGGTTTGTTTCTGAGATTGGAGGAATGTTAATCTGGGTATTCCATTGCTATAACAAATCACATCCCTATAAATTCATTGTTATGTTAGCCATATATGGCTTTAGTTTTTCTCTCTGTCCTTCTGACCCTATACATTTGACCCATCTCATGCTCTGTTTTACCTGAGATAAAGTTCCACTTCCTAAAAACTGAACATTTACCTCCTGAAGAGGCCAATTTGGATGTCAAGATTCTGGTAAAATTATGTTACATCTGCCCCTGTGTCTATTAGACCCTCAATTACAATATCATCCAGAGCACTATGGTTTTTCACCATAGACATTAGGTCCTTTAATTGTTCTGTGGAGGAGTTTCCCCCATGGTGACAGGGAATGATTAAACCAAATTTGACATGGGGGCCTGTGAGAGGCCCCCCAAGGTGTTTCCTAACAGCAAAGGGTTACCCTGTCTGTCTCTTGTTGATCTGCATTCATTGGTCCAATGTTGGCCTTTGCCATACCTTCTGCATATTCCCAAAGGCAAGGGCCTTCTGTTTGGATTATCCCTAGAAAAAACATTGTTTCTAGGAACACCTTGCCTACAATCCCTTTTTAGGTGACCTTGCTTACCACAATTAAAACATCTGACATTTTGATTTTTCTTCAAGCCTTTGGAAATTAACTCTCTTATCCAATTATCATAATGGTCATAAGATTCAATATTGACTTTATCTGGGATCCATTCCTCTATGGGTGCTTATCTTGCCTTTAAAGGCCTAATTACCTTTTTGCATTGTGAATTAGCATTTTCAAAAGCCAGACATTCAATTAGTATTTGTCTAGCCTCTGGATTTGTTATCATTCTATTTAAAAAATCAATGAAGTTTTCTTTGGGGCCCTGTAGAACTTTAGTAAATGTCTCAGTTCTCTTTCCAACTTTCCAACTCTGTCCCAAGCATTCAAAGCTGCTGCACAGCATAGAGCCGAGATGTGGTCATCATATATAGACTGTCTTTGTACATCAGCATGAATGCTCTCTCCAAGAATTTAGTCTTAAGAAATTCAATACCTCTAGCCCTATTTCATTATACAATGGTTCTAGTCTCATCTTTCCAACAGGCCCTCCACTGTAATTGAGGACCAGGTTCTAATACTGCTGTAACTAAGTCTTTCCAGTATTGTGGAATAATTCTGTTACTAGTAACCCATGACTTTAACATCTGCCTCACAAAAGGTGAATGCATACAATATGAGACTATCACTTCATTTAATCTCCTCAAATCTAACATTTCTGCAGGAATCCAGTCAGCTCTTCCATAGCCTTGGGGATACCTGTCATTTGGTGGTTGTTCCTATATGGTGACTGGATAAATTAAGGTTGTTTTTTTTTTGATAACCTTGGGCTGTTCCTCTCTAATTTTATAACGTAATGGTGAGGTTGGGTCTCCTTTAAATTTTTCTGTCTTTGCCTGAATATCTCACTTATCTGTTTTAATAAGTTTTCTAAGATTTGTAACTTATCAGTCAAACCCGCATTTTTTCTTTAGTAAACTTTTCTAGGGCCTATATCATGGCACTGATATCAACCAATTTTTTAGGGATAAAGCAAGAATTACCAAACCAATAACGATTATAATTGGCATTACATAAATCCCAGCTAAGTTAATTATCCCCTCATTTAATAGCTCCACTTTCAAACCATCCATTGTGGAACGATGCGGAGATCTAACTCCCTCCATCATAATATTGTTTCCCATTTTTAACTTGGGAACCCCCCCCCCCCTTAACTAATTCCCTCTTTTAAGAATTCCAAGTTATCTCACCAAATATGCTGATGATGACAGTGAAGCATAAGGCTGGCTGTCACTGTGTAGCATGTCTGGGTGGAGAACACAGGTAGTGCACAGCCTGGCTGAGGACAGCTGCCACTGTTCCTGCATCAGCAATCTGAGGAGGGGGTCCAGGGAAAGCCCACAACCTACAGGGAAAAGGAGCCAAAGAGCCAGTCATCTGCATGGGGGAATGTTTGGAAGCAGCACATGTGACGATGGGAAGTGAGAGCACAGAGCTGCCTGAAGGCACAGCTGGCTGGTTGTAAGGGGCCAACTCTGGCAGCATTTGGAGCCCAGGCACCTGTGGAGTTTGGGACTTGTGGAGATTGTTGTAAAGAGGCTGCAACAGGAAAATCCCAGACTAGCTCAGAGGGCTTGGGGAAGAAAAGGAAAAGCCAGCCAGTGGCAGGTGCAGCTCTTGCGTGTAGCTCTGACAAGTGCCGGTGGCGGCGAAGCCATGGGCAAGCAGCTATCTCATGAATTCATGCCCCAAAAGTTGGATGGCAACTGAAGCATTAATCTAACTAATCTTTAACAATAAAAAATCATTAGTCAAATATCAGAGTAAGAACCTGAAAGATCAGAGTATTAGGGAGCAGCTGCCAGTTGCTTTCTACCTCTACTGTTCCTCTGTCCAAAAGGACCGAGATCCTCTCTCCACCATACCTTACTACTTCCTGTCTCCTCTCCATCTACAGTCCTCCAAACCTCTATGGTTAATTTAGGTCAACCTGTGGCTAGTTCCCAAGACTCAGTATCAATTGAGTGACTGTGTCCCACAACTCTTTAGAGTTCTAACAAATGATTATAAATGTAAGGATAGGTGTTCCTAAATTAGGAATACACACACACACACACACACACACACACACACACACACACTATACTCAGAAAGCCTCAGTTTTTTGGGGAACAAAGTCATTATTCATATGAAAAATGGACAAATGCTAAATGCTACATGGGAGCTAGAGTGGGTGCCTGATCACCAATGTCACCACATTCTGGTTTTCACAGCCTGTGACATATTTGAGACTAATTGGATATTCAAGCCAGGCATTACATGGTTGTAATGTAAGACCCAAAGGGTCTTGATGACTCTGCTGAGTCAACCTATGGCCTTGGCTTTCCTCAGTTGTCTGGGAATGGGTCAAAGTCATTGAATGGCCCACAAGTCTCCCAATTCTGTGACAAATTTAGCACAAGTCTATACAGATGCACCCAGCTGAGAGTACCCCTACATTTGATCACTGTGGGTCTTTGTGGTGGTTTGAAAGAAAATGGCTCCCAAAGGGAATGGCATTGTTAAGAGGTACAGCCTTGTTGGAGGAAGTATGTCACTGTGGGGTGGGCTTTGAGGTCTCTTTTGCTCAAGCTTCCCTCAGTGTGAGTCAGATGTCTTCCTGTTGCCTGCAAGATGTAGCACTCTCCACTCCAGCATCATGTCTGCCTGCATGCCGCCATGTTCCCCTTCATAATGATAATGGACTGAACCTCTGAAGCTGTAAGGGAGCCCCTTCAATTAAATATTTTCTTTTATAAGAGTTACCATGGTCATAGTGTCTCTTTACAGCAAGAAAAACCTAACTAAGACAAGTTGGTACCAGGGACTGAGGTATTGCTGTGATAGGCCTGACCATACTTTTGTTTGGAGTAATATGGACTTTGGTACTTTGGGTTAGGAAAGCAGTGGAATGCTTTAGGCATTGCTTAATGGGGCACACTAGTAGAAACATGGAAAACAATGGTGCTGGTAATGATTTAAAGTGTTGGAGTTGGCTCACGAGGTTTCAGAGAAGAATGTTAGTATGTGGCCTAGAAATCATTCTTGTTATATTTTGATGAAGGAAGTGGCTACCTTTTGCCCTTGTCTGAAGAGTCTGCCTGAGGCTAAAGTGAAGAGTTTTGAATTAATTCCATTGGCAGAAGAAATCTCAAAACAGTCTATACTAACTCTAGTATAGACTCTGTCATGTGGATATTTGTGGTAACTCTAATGAAGATTTTTAATGAAAAGGAGCAAGTTGAGCAGAGTAAATAACAAAAAGTAAACTTTGAGGAGAGAAAGAGCACCAGGAAGTAAAATTAAGCTAAATTCTGTGTTCAAGGAGATAAACAGATTAAGAAATGGAATAAGGGAAGTGATGACCTCAGGGTAAGATTCCACCCAGCTAAGTTTCCAACTTGTGAAAAGGAGCTAAAGAAAAGTTTAGAGCCAGATGTAGTAGTGCACGCCTTTAATTCCAGCACTAGGAAGGCAGAGGCTGGCAGATCACTGAGTTTGAGGCCAGCCTGGTCTACAAATCAAGTTTTGGGACAACCAAGCTTAGACAGTGAAAGACAGAAAGCTGGTAAAGCTGTAACTGAATGAGAGGGCCATGTTCCAGCCCCACCAAGCAGCAGAACTTGGCAGCTTTGGCCACATGGTTCTGGCTTTAGAGTTAAGGATAGAAGAAAGGAGTTATGGAACAAAGCTGCCGAGGCCAGGCAAGTGTCAGGGGTGTCCCTGAATGGAGGCGTAGTAGACAGGCTATTGCGTGAAGCTGTAAAGTTGAAGCCTGGATTGCCTTGCAGAACCCAAGATGTTGGAGATACCAGAGTCGTGGCATACCTGCTGATGAGAGCTGCTAACAGGGAGTAGAAACAGCCTGAGAGAAAGAAGCATATTTCAGTCAACAAAGCTGAACAGAGTTAGAGATCTGAAGAGTGTTTTGACATCAGACATGGAGATGCAGAGTTTGGAGTTTGTCCAGCTGGTTTTCAGTCTTACTTTGGTCCAGCATTCCTTACTATGCTCCCTTCCCTGCATTTTGGAATGGTAATGTATATCCCGTGCCAATATATGTTAGAAATATGTGATCTGCTTTTTTATTTGGATTTTTGTAGGGGGACTACAGTTAAGAGATTGCCGTGAATCTCAGAAGAGACTTTGGACTTCAAAACAAGTTTGAAACTGTTGTAGACTATGGGAACTTTTGAAGTTGAACTGAATGCAATTTTTTTCTTTTTGCATTATGATATGGCTACAAGCCTATGGGAACCAGAGAGTGGAATGTGGTTTTGAAAGAAAATGGCCCCCAAAGGGAGTGGCACTATTAGGAGGTATGGCCTTGTTGGAGGAAGTGTGTCACTGTGGGGGTGGGCTTTGAGGTCTCTTTTGCTTAAGCTTCCCTCAGTGTGAGTCAGTTGACTTCCTGTTGCCTGCAGCACATAGCACTGTCAGCTCCAGCACTGTCTGCCTGCATGCCGACACACTCCACATCATGATGAGAATGGACTGAACCTCTGAAACTATAAGCAAGCCCCTTCAATTAACTATTTTCCTTTATAGGTGTTGTCATGGTCATGGTGTCTCTTCACGGCAATAAAAACCTACCTAAGACAGACAACCTTGCTATTAGCACTTCAAAAGAATCTTTCTGTTTTAAAGATAATTAAGATTATAGTGTCTCCTCCTTCCATGTCTTAAATAATGTCTGCTCTCTTGGCTGAATAGGAGACCAAAAATATTCTGCTGTCTGAGAAGAGGGTGTTTGGTCCTTCTGCACTCCCATATTGCCTACCAGATCTGTCTGAGGTTAGTCAAATTCTTAGTTAAACGTTATGCCCATCAGCCCATCTTGAGTCAGGCCCTCATTTCATAAGAACTCAACTGGTAATAAATACCTAGTGGTTCCATCAAACGCAGAGCAAAGCGACTGGCAGCATCTTTATCTGAGTGTTCTGAGTTCCTGACAACGTTTGGCCGGGGTGGAGGGGGTGGGTGTTAGGGTGTGAGTTACTCCCTCCACTTAACCTGGTGACCAGGGATGCCAACCAATGCACAGGTGACATTTTACCCCCAGAGCACATGCTTGTTATTTTTGTGATAAAGGGAGGGCCATTGTCACTCTGCATGACACAAACCCGGGAATTGCTTCCTTTAATGATCATTTGCATGAATCTGATTGTGTGTTCCACATGGGAGGGGGGCGGAGGGGATTTTGCTCAGCCAGTAAAAATGTCATCAAAACTAAAGACATTACACACTGTGGTTGAGGACACCTGGGACAAATCCATTTGCCAGTCTTGATCAGAGAAACTTCCTCTGAACTGGGTAGGACAGTGGAGTGGTGGTAGCATGGAGTGAGTTTGAGAGTTATTTTTATAGCATAACTCAAAGGATGAACTATCTGTTGGACCGTTCCTGTTCAGTCTCTGCCTGGGAAAACTCCACACCAAGTTCTGTAAGCCTCACAACCACAGTGAGAGCTTTCATGTCACCTCTTCATAACTTTCCATCAAATGGCCTCTGGGGAGACAGGCTCATCCCTTCCTATTGACCCCAGGGCCTTCCAAATCTTCAGAAAAACAGCTAGTAATGCCTCTTCATCTTTCTCAGTGAGTAGTGATTCCTCCCACCAGGAAGGCTGCTCTGTCGTTTATCATAAAATTGAGGCAGGATTTGGGTCTTGAGTTCAAGCCACTGTCACAGCAGTTTGCTCTGCAAAGTTACTTCCTACACTTTTACATTATGGGCTGTTTTCTGTCACCCGCTCATCCCCCAGTCCTTGTGGTTAATGTAAAACCTAGGTTTTAAGGGAGAGAATTTACTTCCTGATTACCTGGAACAGTCCAAACCATGACAGTGTTTTGTCTGAGTTGTATGTGGCGTGACTGGCAATCAACAAATCATCTCCATTATCAATTTGACTAGATTCAGAATCGCCTAGGAGACACACCTCTGGGCCAGTATGTGAAATTTCCAGAGCTTTAACTGAAAGGGAAAAGCCATCCTGAATATGGGTGGCACCATCTGGCAGGCTAGGATCCTAGGATTAATGAAATGGAGAAAGGAGAAAGCCAGGCAGACACCAGCATTTCCTGTGCCAACTCCATGTAATTAACTGCTTCCATGCTGTCACAAATGTGACCCTCTCCTGCCACTGTGCCATTTGACTCTATAATGGACTATGAGCTGAGATAAACCTCTACTCCCCTTTTGGTTAGGCATTTGGTAACAAGAAGAAAAGTAACCAGTATAAAAGATAGGTATAGAGAAGTAGAGGTTCTGGTATGCCTTGATCATGCGGTTTGTTAGCTTTAGAACTGTCTCACAGGAGGGATTTGGAAGAGTTTGGACCTGTGAGCTACAGAAGCCTAAAGTGCTGTGAACTGAATTTAATGGGTCATTCTGGCCGGAAGTGTTGAAGACCAGAACACCAACAGAAATGTAGACAGTGAAGTCACAGATCACGAGGTTTCAGAGGGAAGGGAAGACTCTATAGGAACTATCCCAGAGGGCATTTGTGTTTCATTGTTAAAAAGAAAGAGGAGTTAAGGATTGGCGGCTTTGCTTATTTGAATAGAGATGAGTTATAAAGAAATGAAGTAAAGGAACAGCAACCCCACCCACCCACACACGCACACAAAGGAGTGACTAGGTTGTTGGAGGGATGGCACTGAAGCAGCCTGGTATGCAGGCTGTGCTGGGTTATTGCTTTCTTCATTCATCTAGAGTTACAGTTTGAGAAAGCAATGGTGGACCAGGAAGATGTGAAAAATGTGTGGTTCAGCAAGGAAAAAGCTTGAGCCAGCTTAATGTTGTGTCGAGACAGGACAGATTTGGACAAAGTGGCTGTCATTGTTAAAGACATTAGTGGAATTAAGGAGAAATCTCACTCTGGTTCAGAACAGTAGCAAAGACACTTTCAGGGCAAGGCCTGGAGGCTCCAGGTAAAATCCTGGCCCCCTAAACAAAAACATTAACTAAATCAAAACATTCATTTGAAAGTGGCTGGAAAGTTAAAGCCCCCAGGGTGTTTTGGTGGGAAGTGAATGCCCAGAGAAATCCTTTTCCAGATTCAACCACGGGGCACACAGAGGCTGCTGTAGCCATGACCCAAGAAGACCAGGCTGCATCCAAAGCGATAGCCGAACTCAGTGCCATCCACACCTGCTGCTTCGGCGGATGTACAAACACAAGCGTGGTAAGGCGGTAGGGGCTCTCACCAAGGTTCCTGAAAGCTCCGAGGCCAGGTGATGGGCAGCAGGGCTGGCTTCCCTCCCGGGGGGGTCCTTAGAGACCACTGTGTGAGGCTGTGAGGTAAAGCTGGAGTTGCAATGGAGACCTCAGGATGTCAGACATACAGAACAGTCACTGAGAAAGGACATAAGCACGAGGTAGAGGCCCAAGGCGACAGCGCTTCAGGGGCAGGACTACTCGCACCTGCTGGAGCCCAGGTGATGTTGCCAAGAGCCCCCGACGTCTGTCATCAGGCTGCTGGTTTAGTGTTTGCTCTGCTGGACTTCAGTCTTGTCTTGACCTGGGGTCCCCCCCTGTGCCCCCAATCCTCTCGTGGAAAGGGAATGTTCACTCTGCTAGTGTGCATTGGAAGCCAGCTGATCACTAGCATTTCTCTCTCTTTCCTCTCTCTCTCTCTCTCTCTCTCTCTCTCTCTCTCTCTCTCTCTCTCTCCCTCTCCTGACTTTCTCCTGACACCCAACCCCAGGTAACCAGCCATCTCAACATTTCCACAGCCTCAAATCTACCCTGCTCCAGTGTGCCGCTCCCCACACATGCTCACACGCATTCCTCTGAACCAAAGCTAACGAAAGAGTCAGAAGACATCTTTTTATAATTCCTTTCAAACGCTGGGAGCTGCCTGGGTATTAAAATGTGTGGTGGGGAAGATCCTCCCTTCCACTGAGTCGAGGTTTGTGTAGGAAAGCCTGCGACGGCTGATTTAATAGCGTAGCCGGATCCATCTCTCTTCCTGACTTACTTCCTTAATTTGTCATAGTTTGCAAGCTTGACCAGGCATCTTCTCATTCCCACTGCCACATATGTCACCAAATGGAGCATCCTTTGCCTGTGTGTCTCACTGTCAGGGTTCCACGCAGGGTCACTCAAGTCTGCCGAGCGCTGCTGCTGGGAGCATCAGTTACCATTTCATTAGCTACCTCTCTAGTCTTTTAAAGAATACTCTCCTTTTTTTCTCAGCCATGGAGACAGCAATGGATCGATACTGCTATTACACTCCCTAGGTTAAAAAGAAAGAGGTTTAGCTTAGCTTTGGGAATTCCTTTCTGAGTCTATCAGGGCTTCCTGAAAAACATCTAACTCTTTCTCTGCATCGTGCCAGGTCAGGGAGAGACAAGGATGCCTGCGTGCGTGCGGCTGATTTCTTTGGCCCTTGCTACCTCTCCTGTTGGGAGCAATTCAGCCTCTGATGTTGTTAACTTCCTGGACTGAGGCCTATAGGGATGAGTCAGGAGGTATAGGTGAGGGCTTAGGGGAGAGGAACCCCAAGAGGCACAGACACCCAGAGAAGCAGTCTGTGTCAGCAGTACATAGGGAAAGGTTCTAAAAGGACCGTTTGAAATATATCATTCTGCAGGCTTGCGCTCAGCACGAGTGACCACATAAACAACGACTTTTCTTTCATTTTAGTTGTTGAAAAAAGAGGCACAAAAGCCTGAATATATTGTGGGTCTCTTCAATATTTTGGAGTAATGTCCCATTCAAGGCTCATTGCCTTTGATCCCTCACTTATATTGGGGCCAAGGGACATTACTCCAAAATATCATTTTGTTAACCCATCAACTATAAACGCACTCCATTTTGCCAATAGCCACCCCACGGGCACTCTTTGGGTAGATGTTTGTGGTTCCCATTTTGTATCAATCACACCCCTGGGCCAGTGGGCGCAGAGAAGAATGTGCTTCTAACCTTAGTCATTAACAATTTCAGGCCTGTGGAGCCAAACTAGCTCCAAAGGAAAAAAATAAAAAAATGTAACACTGGTTCTGCAAACGTATGCAATGAGCCACCAGAAGCTGTTAGCAATACATTAAAAGGAATGTGGTTCCCAATAACAAAGTACAGACTAGGATAGCTAAGAGGGTGGCAAAGGAGAGCCTGGGGTCCCTTGGGGTGTTTGATTCTGTAAGGAGTTAGTGAAATTAATGGGCACAAAGAAACAAGCCCAGGAAAGCCCAGGTGATGCCAAATGGATCACAAACTCTTGTAGCCTCAGAGAGAAAGAAGTATTGCTTAGGAAAAAGTTAAACCATTAGCAGGTCAGGCAACACTTCGTGTCTGAAGGCTGGCTTACAGGCAAGCCTGGGATAGGCTCAGATCATGAGCACTGGCTTTTCCAGCACAGTTTACCTGTGGTAGGTTGGCAGGCTGGGGCAGGGGAGGCCTCCGAGGTTTGTTCTTTTAATTCTAATGCTGGGTGAAGGCTTGATCTCCAATTAGGAATGAGTCTTCCCGAACTTGTTTTAGAGCTAAGAAGGAAAGGAAGGTGGGGTGGGGATACTGGCTCAGTGAACCATGGGCACACAGGCACAGACATGCTCCAGTTTGGGAGGAAATGAATACAGGAAGTGAAGTCTTTGAGTGAAGGAATTCTATGGGTTAGGAGGTGCTGGAGGGTGGTTCCTTGGGCCATAGGAAGGAAAAATTAAGACACAGGATTGGCCAATAGCCAAGACGGGGATTTCGTCAGAGGGGACACTTTTCAGGGAGAGTTGAGCCAATAAGGTTAGTAAAGATGTGGTTGGCTCCTTGTCTAGGTAATTTAGCTCGAGATGGTAACAGAGATCTAAAGAGGGAAGTCTTGGGAAATAGACTCAAACAGAAAGTATGACTCTCCTACTGCCTACTGTGGAGGGAGTTTTCCAGTTTCCAGTTTTCTTGAACCCTCATATACAAGGAGACTCAAAACTCCCTCATGCTTGGAGGCTGGTAGTGAACTCCCACTAGACCAAGCCCAGATCCTTGCACCTCAAGTTTCTCTACCAGAGTGAAGTTTGTCTTTTGTGTGCAGAAAATGAGTTTGCCACAAGAATTTTAACAGTCAAAGAAGCAGGCAGACTAGGAGAGTGGGGTGAATGGGTCTGTGATCCTGGGGACCATTGTAAAAGCAAGAGGACCACAGAGCTTTGGAAAGCTCCAAAACCAACCTCCCAGGTGACAGCTCAGTCAGATCTGAGGCAGGTCCAGGTCTCCTGTTACTGGGTGCTCAGTGACAAATACTTCTTAGGGTCACCAGAAAAATGCCCCAGATCCCGTGGATCCCTATGCTCCCTAGAGGGAAACCAGAGAATGGTAGAGTCCCCAGAAGCAAGACCTTTGTTCTTTTTTATTTTTTTAAGACTTATTTATTTTTATTATATGTGTATTTTGTATGCATGTATACAGTGCACCAGGAGACCAGAACAGGGCAATATGACTCAGAGGTCAGAAGGGGGCACCTCATGTATATAATGTATAATATGTATGTGACTGGCACCATCAGAAGGGGGCATCACATCCCTCCTGGAACTGGAGTTACAGATGGTCATGTGCCACCCAATGTGGGTGCTGAGAATCAAACCTGGGTCCTCTGCAAGAGCAGCAAGTGCTCTTAACTGCTGAGTCATCTCTCCAGCCCAGATGGTGTGCTTCTTAAAGACTAATTTGAGACAGACACCACCTGCACCGATTGGAGGAAGAGGTGAGTAGCTGGACTCCCCACTGGACAGCCTCCCTCTCCAGGGCCTAGGTCCTAGGACACATTCCAGGCTCCTCCCCTCACCCATCACAGTGGGGGATCAAGATCACGATGGAGAAATCCACAGAGACAGCTGACTGGAACTAGGGGGAGCTCACGGACTCTGGGTGGATGGCTGGGGAACCCGTGGGGGCAGAATGAGGCCCTCTGAATGTGGGTAACATTTGCATGCCTTGGTCTGCTTGTGGGGCTTTTGGCGGTGGGACTTGGATTTATCCCTGGTGCATGAACTGGCTTTTTGGAGCCAACTCCTTATGGTGGGAGACCTGGCTCAGACTTGATGCAAGGGGGAGGGGCTTGGTCCTGCTTCAACTTGATGTGCCAGACCTTGTTGACTCCCCATGGGAGGCCTTACCCTCTCTGAGAAGTGGGTGAGGGGGTGGGGGAGAGGTGAGGAGGAGCAGGAGTGGGGGAGGGAGGAAAAACTGTGGTTGGTATGTAAAATGAAAAAGAAATTTTATACACACACACACACACACACACACACACACACACTTGATTATTAGGCTGCATTTGCTTCTCATTATTTGCTGACCCTCCTTAGTGCCGAAGCTAAATGTTGTGTCAGGAACAAAACTTGCAAATTTGCCCAACAGTCTACTTGTGCAGCTTTCTTCCTCTGCCCCTGGACCCTGGACCCTGGACCCTGCACCCTGCACCCTGCACCCTGCACCCTGCACCCACAGTCTTCATTATTCAGAGGAGTTGATTCTGCTGGGTCCTCTCTTGTCTTTTCCTATCACCAGGCCCCCTGATGTTGCACCCACAATGTTGTGGATGATTCTGTGAAATCAGTGTTTTCTTCAGATGGAGAAGCTGAGGCACACAGATGACTATTTTCTTTAGGGAGGAGTAGAGAGAGATGGCTGTGAAGGCATGAGTGACAGCATCTCATCTGTCACAGCAGATCAAGAGTTTCCTGAACACTTCTCAAGGAGGGAACTGGATAGCATTGAAGAGAGACAGCCCTTTTGGGATGCTGGGGGCTGGATAGAAAGGATGGGCAGGGCTCTCTGTCAATTTTACTCCTTTCAAAATAAAAGTGAGGTCTTCCCCAGAGAGTATCCCTTCCCCTAACTCCAGCCTGGCACTTAGAGGACATGGCTGGCATCCCAGGCATCAGAAACCCTGTACCTGTCACAGCCCCACTCCACCCGACAGCCTGGCTGTGGGCATCAGGCTGAGTCATGCTCACTCTTGGCGCCTTCATCTGTGGTTCATCTACCAGCCTGTAGGATGTGAGCTTCCCAGAGGCAGGAGCCACGTCCAACTCTTTCCTGTGACCCTAGCAACCAGGGTAGTCCTGGCACAGAGGAGATGGCACGGGGTTGTTTGATGTCACAGTTCGTCACAGGTTGTGGGGACTACACAGTCCTCTTCTGACTCCTGCATCTGTGAGATGCTGACAAGGACAGACCTGGGTCTTTCTGGAGACTGACCCCTGGAGCTGCATCTGCAGGAGAGGTGTTGCAGAGTATTTGCAGTTTTTTTCACACTGACTGCTCCACAATGATCCCAGCTTGTGCATAACCCATCTCTGCTGAAGGTGGGTGTCCCCTCAATTTATCCATTGTGGTCAAGCATATTCTCTGAGCACAATGAAATTGAATCAGAAATTAATTATGGAAAGATCTCTGGAAAATCACCAATTAATCAAAAGCAAAATGGCATGTTTTTCAATCACCCACAGGCCACAGAGGAAATCAAAAGGGGAATTACAAAGTTCAAAAGAACGTCATATCAAAAGTTGGAAGAGCCCATCACATCGGTGCTCACGCTCTTTACTGCAGCACTAATGGCATATAATAGAAAAGGAGAGAGGTCTCAGATCAGTGGCCTCAGATTCAATCTCATGAAACCGGAATGAGAAAAGTAAATGAAACTCAGAATACAGGAAGGAAGGAAATAATAAAGACCAGAGTGAAAATCGATGCTGTGAAAACACGGAAAAAAAATCATAGAGAAGCAATAAAGTCTAAAACTAGCTCTAGGGGGGAATCAATAAAATTGATAAACCTTGAGTCAGACCGATCAGGGAGAGATACGAATTACACACAGCAGAAACGAGAGGGGTGGTGGCGTGGATCCTACTGATATTAAAAGGATAACGAGGGAATGAATGTGTGGAACAACTTTATGTCGATGTGTTTGACAAGCCAGAAGGAATGGACTCGTTCCTTGAAAGACCTAAACTCCGAGTGCTTTCTCGGGAAGAGATGGAGAAGATGGATTGGTGTGAATCTGTCAAATAAATCTTGCAGTTAAAAGTGTTCCCTCCAAAGAAAAAGCTAGGCTAACATGGCTTCACTGGAGAGTTCTAACAATCATTTAAGGCAGGAATGATACCAATCCAACCTTCCTTTTTTTATAGGGAGAAGAGGCACTTCCCAGTTCAGCCCTGGTAGTCACCGCTTCTCTGATATCCAAGGTCACCAGGAAAGATACAAAACTATAAATCAAATGACCCCATCAGTGCAGCAGGATGGCATCACGGCTAAGTGGGACTTCCTCTGGGATGAAGGACAATGTCACGGGGACAAATCCATCAGTGCAGTTCATTGTATTGACAAACAAAAAGGAAAAATGGTAAGATGGTGTGATGGAAGAAAAAATGTTAGAAAAACATTTCCTGAGAAAGCTCTCTGAAAACTGTGAACAGAGGCAAAGTTCCTCAGAGCAGTAAGTAAAGGCATCCGCCAGAACGCTACAGCCGCCATAGCACCACGGTAAATTTACCCCGAAATTTACATAGAAACCTGAATGTCCTCTTTCCCTGTTTCTAATTCAATGTGGGGAGCTCCAATGAGTGTAAACTGACAAGAAAGCCAATAAAGCTATGAGAGAGAGAGAGAGAGAGAGAGAGAGAGAGAGAGAGAGAGAGAGAGA
>CABHPP010000769.1:13462-38829 GCA_902168425.1 Peromyscus attwateri | reverse complement strand
AGAGAGAGAGAGAGAGAGAGAGAGAGAGAGAGAGAGAGAGAGAGAGAACTGTATGTATTTGTTCACACCAACATCATTTGTGTAGAAAATCTGATGGAATCCATAATACAAATGAAGGATTATATTCACAATATGAGATTCTCAAGGCATAGAATATTGAAAACTATATGCAAATGTGATTAAATTGTAAGATTTTTAGGAAAGATTACCATAAAAGATGTTCCGGTCCCACGTACGGCAAACCACAAAGCACTGACTGTTCTGTAGATTTGCCGCAATCCTAATAAAAATTCACTTTGTGTTTGTGAGTGTGTTATTCCCATTGCAGCCCTTAATAAATAATTGACCAGACTTCTGTGGGTTCTCACTTGATTTGGTAATTATCACGTTGGTTCTGATTCAGGTGTAAAAAGACCCAGAGTAACCAAGCCAGCTTTCACATAGAGGGGTGCAGGCGGGAGAGAGCAGCTGTGATTCTAAGACTCACAGGAGAACTAAACAGACTCAGCCCTCTCCGGGCAATGGATCCCTTCTTCCCTGCATTTGTTGTTTGTTTGTTTATGAGAACAAAGGGGAGGAGAAGAGAGGAGAGAATGAGAATATGCTTATGCAAGCCACAGCCTGCCTGTGGAGGTCTGAAGACAATCTCCATTAGGTTGTGGGGCTCGAACCCAGGTCTTCAGGCTTGATAGCAAGCATCCCTCCCTTTTTTCAACTGAGTCCTCCCCCTGTGCCCACAGGCATCACATTTTTGCAAGGATATATAGCATTTGACTTGAAAGAGAATAGATTTTGCGACAGATGCTTCTGGGACCATTGAAGGCTCCTGAGCAAACAAAGATGGACTTGGTATCATATCATATAAAAAATCTGAAACAATAAACCTTGGAAGAAAGCGCAGGGATTGAGCCTGGGGACTCCAGTCTTGGATCTCAGCATTTGTGAGGCTGAACCAGTCTGGCTACATAGTGAATTGCAGGGCTAGATTGAGACCTTGTCTTAAACAAACAAACAAACAAACAAAAGTACTGTAAACCCAAGAAAGAGCCCATGGCTGAGGAGGTCACAGACCCTGGAAGAACCCACTAATGTTGCTCTGACAGATGGCTGTGTTGTCAATGTGTCTTCTAATTATGTAGTTGAGTGGTACCCTCAGCTTTGGCCAGAGAAGCTTTCTCTGCTCTAGGCAGCAGTTGATACACAGACAACTGCCCACCCCCACCAACCAAAGTGCTAAGAATAAATATCCATGGAGTTCGCAGCCCAGAATGGGGCATCTGTTAAGCTGCCCCAAGATCAGAGGATACAGAGGAGGAGAGTGTGGAAAGAACGTAAGAGCAAGGAGGGAAGGAGGTCTGTGAGAAGCTCTCTTCTAGTCGTGACATGGTGGTTGCCCTCATGAACTCACTGGAGCTGTGGTGACCTGCACAGGATCAAGCTGACAAGACCAGCTACCATTCCAGAAGATGTCACTAACTGGACTCGATGGGCTACCAAAAAAAACCCAAAAAAACAAAAAACAAAAAACCCTAACACTAACTAACAAACTAAAAAAAGTAATGAGAGAGCTCGAAGGTGGGAAGGCGATGTGTTGGGAAATGTCCTTGGGAAGTCAGATGGGGAGTTGGAGGTGGATATGATCAAGATACACTGTGTAAATGTATCCAAATGACAAAGAATAAATAAAAGATACTTTTAAAGCAAGGGAGCATGGGGGAAAAATCTCTGATGTTGATGAGACAAACTTCTTTAGACACAGTATCAAAAGCGCAATTCTTAACGCAGCAGACTGAGAAATTGGGCTGCATCAAAATAAAACCTTTGCTTTAGAAAGATGCTTTTAATCAGAGAGCAAAGACAGAGGCTGAAAGAAAATATTTGCAAATTGTGTGTTTTCAAATTGTATGTCTCCTAAAGACGTGTATTCATTACATACACACACACACACACACACACACACACACACACACACACACACAGAGACAGACAGAGAGAGATATGCACACACACAGACACATACACACACAGAAATGCACACACATACAGAGATGCACACACACACAGATGCACACACACAGAGGTGTACACACACATGCACATACAGCTCGTATAAGGAAACAATTTAAACTTTGAAGGTTAATTCATTTTTAAAAAGATTGAATACCAGGACTGGAGACCTGGCTCAGCAGTAAAGAGCATTTCTCCTCTTACAGAGGACCTGGGTTTGGTTCCCAACACCCACATGGGCCCTCACAACAGTGTGCAACATCAGTTTCAGGGGATCCAATTCCTTCTTCTGGCCTCTTTGGGCACCAGGCACACATATGATGTATATACATGCATGCAGACAAACACTCATACACATAAAATGAAGATAAATATATTTTAGAACTATATCAAAGCAGATGTACAAACATCAAATAAGCACACAAAACAACAATAAATGTATCAAACCCGCAATGTGTCTGGCATGGAACATGCCTGAAATCCCAGCTGCTTAGGAGGTAAAGGCATGTATATATAGAATGATTTATTGGAATGACTTCCAGACTGCAGTCCAACAATGACTAGCTGTGAATGGAAAGTCCAAGAATCTAGTAGTTGCTCAGTCCCATGAGGCTGGGTGTCTCAGCTGGTCTTCTGTATGTGCTGGGATCCCGAAGAAGCAGGCTCCAATGCCAGTGATGGAATGGATGTGCTGATAAGGCAAGGGCAAGCAGGCAAAGAACCAACCTTTCCTTTTCCATTGTCCTTATATAGACTTCCAGGAGAAGGTATGGTCCAGATGAAAGGTGTGACTTCTTGCCTCAAGATCTGGATTAAAGACATGTGTCATCCTGCCTCAAGATCCAGATCAAAAACTTGTGTCTTTCAATCTCAAGATCCGAATCACAAGCATACCCTCCATTTCTGGATTGTAGTTCATTCCAGATAAAGTCAAGTTGACAACCAAGAATAGCCATTACATATACTAAAATGTCACCTATCTCATTAAAATTAAAAAAGCCCCATCATACTAAGTGTTGCTGAAGGTGTGAAAAAAGAGAATTCTTACACATTTCTGATGAAGATGCAAAATGATACCACCATTTTGAAGTTAAACATTCTTCATATGTTGAGTTATTGAGTGAATCCACACTGAATGTTACCCACAGACAGAAACTACGTCACTAGAAAGGGCCAGGTATGCATGGTCATAACAGCCTTGTTTGCAATAATAAAAACAGTCAATAAAATATCTGGAGGAGTCCAAACATCCATCAAGACATGATACCAATAGCGATATTGATGGCATTAAATCCTATCCAAGATAAAATCCATGAAGGATCATGTGTGTCTAGCATATGGATAAAACCCAAAATTATCATACTGAGTGAATAACGCCAGATAGGGCACATTCTACAGGATCCCAGCTTTAGAAAATGCAACCTCATTTCTTGTGACAGAAAGTATATCATGGTTGTTCAGGGATGGTGGTGGGTAAGAAAACAGATGGGGTGGGAGAAAGAAAGGAATACAGGCAACTTTGGGCATGATAGATGGTTCGCTACTCTGTCTGGGGGGTTCTTTTCATTACTGAATGTATACTGGAACATGCACTGTTGATTGTATGACAGCCAGTCTTCAACACAGTTGTTGAGGGACAAAAATATGTCTGGAGAGTCACAGGGTTTCCATGACAACAGCCTATAATTGGCTGCCCTGGGAGCACTCACTGCTCCTGGCAGGGCATTGGCCAAGGCTCATCAGGGAAGGGTGTTTGCTGCCAGCATGCATGCCGGAAGCCTTGGGTGGTACTGTGAGGGATACTACACTAAACGAGGAGGAAGGAGACAGAGATGAGACTCACATGAGGCAAGAAGAGAAGACTTAACAGCAGAAGCTGAGCCTGGAGTGCAAAAGTTACATGGATGGGAAAGGCCATCTGTCATCCGCATCATGCCCGTCCTATAGATGGGCGTGCTGGCTAGTTTTATGCCAACTTGACATAAGCTAGAGTCACTTGGAAGATGGGACCTCAAGTGAGAAAATGTCCCCACCAGATTGGCCTGGGTGGGAAGTCTGTGAAGTGTTTTCTTGATTGATGATTGACGTGGGAGGGGCCAGCTCACTGTGGGTGGTGCTGAGCTGGTGGTCCCGAGTTTTATGAGAAAGCAGGCTGAGTGAGTCATGAGGAACAAGCCAGTCAGCAGTGTTCCTCTATGGCCTCTGCATCAGTTCCTGCCTCCAGGTTCCTGCCTTGAGTTCCTACCCTGACTTCCCTCAGTGATGGACTGTTACCAGGAAGTGTGAGTTGATAAAAACCCTTTGCTCCCCAAGTTGCCTTTGGTCATGATATTTCACCACAGCAATGAAACTCCCCTAAAGCATGGGAAAACCGGGGCTCAGGGAGTGGGATGGACTTACCCAAAGGGACAGTACATCAAGAAGAGTTGGCATAGCAGCTTGGCCTGTGCTTGTCTCCTTCCCTCTCAATGATAGAACTGCTTCTAGGTGCTGGTGACAACCCCTCCCACAGCAAGAAGCTTCTGGGTGGATGCTTGCACTGAGCATCTCACATGTGGTGGCCAACAACTCTCCTGGGAAGACACTGTGCTAGTCTCTCTTTCACAGAGGGGGTCAGCCCTGCCTGTAGTGCTTAGCATGGACTGTCAACTTGATCGGAGACAAGCCTCTGGGCACACCATATAAAGGGTTAGCTAGATCAGGTTAGCTGATGTGTGGTGACCCAAAATGTGGCCAGTACCATTCTGTGGACTACAATCCCAGCCTGCATGAAAAAGGGAAAGCCAGCTGAGCACCAGCATCCATTACTCTGCCTCCCCACTACAGATGCACTGTGACCAGCTCCCTCACACTCCTGCCCACATGGCTTCATCATAATGGACTGTACCCCCAATCTATGGGCCCAATAAACCCATCCTTCCTTAACCTGCTTTTGTCAGCCATTTTGTTTCAGCAACAAGTCAAAGAACTAATATGGCCCCTCCTGTAATGTAAGACCTAGAAGTTAACCAACCCTGTCCTTATTGTCATCCACTCTCAGTCTTATTCTGTAGTTGAGGAATGTGAGGGACCAGAGCAAATGTGACTCCACCGAGTTCCTAGGTTTATTTGTGCCTGGAGTTAATGGTTTAGAGTTAGAGAGCTGCCTTTCATCATAAAGTGTCCCATCTGTTCACAGCCTTGGTGTAAGGTGAGGAACACACGGGCACATACCTGCATGTGTTTAGGGGTCACGCTGAATGTGTTAACTTGTGTGTGCATATGGTAACCATGTCAACATGCTGCTATGCATATGCTCTGGAGGATGCAGGTGTGAGCTTATATATCAACAATTCTCCTTGGTTTATCAGAAAAACCCTCCAAGTCTCTTCTTCCAGAACTCAATTAGGGTCTTTGGTGACAGATATGGCTTTCTCTGTGTTCCATCAGACCAGCTCAAAGCCCTCTGTCCTCACATGGAGGGTGAGGCTGATGTGGACTATCTCTTCATGTTGTAACCATGGAAGAACACAGCTATGGCCCTTGGGAAGAAGGGTCGGCTGGTTTTCTGATGTACCCTATGAGCCTAGATGGCTTGAAGAAAACAGCACTTGAGTGAGTGTGATGTGGCTCCAGATGGGTAGGGGGTTGCTTTCCCTCCAAAATCACTAAGCTAATAATGACGGGCACCTAAGTAGTTTGGCCTAGACTTTGCTCTCCACCTCGGTCCGATGCACACCTGCTCCTCCTGGGTCTCAGCTTGGAGCTCACTGCCCCTTCCTGTGGTTCCACTGCCCCTTCCTGCCCATTCTGTCACCATGACATCATTGTGCAGTGTGTGTGTGTGTGTGTGTGCGTATATGTGTGCAGATGCATGTGTATGTACATTAATGTAAAGGCCAGAAGTCAACCAACCTTGAGTGTCATTCCTCAAGAGGTACTCCCATCTTGTTTTTGAGACTGGGTCTCTCATTGGCCTGTAGCTAGTCTAGTAGCCTAGGCTGGCTGATCAGCCAAACCCAAGAATCCTTGTCTCTGCTTCCTCAGTGCTGGGGTTGCAAGCCTACATCACCATGCTTTGCTTTCCTGTTACATCTTACCATGTGGACGGGGGTGAGGCGGGGGGTAGGATGAGGGGCAGAAAAGACTTTCCTTATCTTGGTGGGCTACTGTCCCCACTGCTACATCTCTCATGTCACAGAGCTGCACATTTGAAATGTGTTATTTTTTAATTGTTATACTTTGTTTACGTGGTTTTGGGTGTATGATAGGCCTGGCACGCATGCCACAATGCACGCGTAGAGGTCAGAGGCTAGTTCTCTGGACCATTCCTCCTTCCACCATGTGAGTTTCAGGAAGTGTCCTTACTCACTGAACCATCTCATTGGCCCCAAATGCACTCATTTTTATTGCCTGTAAGTTAAATGTAGCGAAGGTGAGTTGGGATATACTCTCCAGTCCTCAGTAATGTTTCTGTCTGGTCTGCATCCATTCCCAAAGGGCTGAAACAGAATCTGCAACTTAAAGGGGGAACTCCGGAGGAGAGGTGGACTTTTTCAGCACTACGGACAGAGATCTCCCCAGGAGGCCAGGCTAAGGGATTTGCACTGCTCAGACCCAGGGAGAGAGCAAGCTGGTGAGAAGAGGGCGGGGAAATGGCTCAGTCTGAAAAGTGCCTGCTCCAAGTATGCATAACTGAGTTCAGATGCCCAGAACCAACATAAAAATCTGGGCACACGCACACCTGTAACCCAGTGTGCTTGTGCCACCCAGTTTTGTGCCAACTTGACACAAGTTAGAGTCATCTGGGAAGAGGGAACCTCCACTGAGAAATGGCCCCACACTAGATTAGCCTGTGGGTAAGACTGTGGGGCCATTTTCTTGATTGATGTGGGAGGGCTCACCTCACTATGGGTAGTGCCATGCCTGGGCTGATGGTCCTGAGTACTATAAGAAAGCAGACTGAGCAAGCCACGGAGAGCAAGCCAGTGAACAGCATTACTCTATGACTTCTACTTCAGTTCCTGCCTCAAGTACCTGCCCTGACTTCTCTGGATGATGGTTTGGTTATGGTGTCTTATCACAGCAATAGAAACCCTAAATAAGATACCCAAGTGCTGAGTGGGGTGGGGTGGGGTGTATATTCTGAAACAGGAAGATCCCTGAAGCTCATTGGCCAACCAGCTTAGCTAAATTGATAAGTTCCAGGGTGCAGAGGAGACAGTTAGAAAACAAAAACATAAAGAAAACAAATAAATAAAGGTGGACCATGATTGAGGAAAGAAATTTGATGCTATTGATCTCTGGCCTCTATAAGTACATGCATACGTGACATCATCACACACATATGCACACATCCACACTAACAAGTATAACACACACACACACACACACACACACACACACACACACACACTCACACACACACAAGAAGTCTTCAGCTTTGGTTTCTTTATCTTTCAAACAAGTGTGCCACACCTGATGACCTCAACGAATCCTTTCAGGTTCAACCCCCATGATATAAGGGCACCACAACTCCAAAATAACAGTGTGGGGGTCCCCCTCAATTTAAATGGTAACCATGCCTTCTAGCTTTGCAAATAGTGGCTCCTGGTGATTTACCTCATCTCACTAGAACTGAGGAGAAACCTTCCTCACCTGTATATCCACACCTCTCTGTCCTGAGCCAATCCAGTACCCAGGCAGTGCCATGTAGAGCACCAGGTCCATTGGCAATGTCATCCCTGTGAGACAGTTGACATTCTCATTCTGTTTTACAGATGCAGAAACTGGGCGTTAGAGAAGATGAGTATGTTTTCATCAATTATTTGTCTCAGGACTCCAACATTTGATTCTAGATGTTTCCAGTCTTAGGACTCAGGTTCCATACTTTGACATTTTTTCATCATAGAGAAGAGCCTGCCTTCCTCCTGCTGCTCCTCTGGGTCTTTTCCCACAAACCAGAACTTCTAGGTCCCCATTTCAACAGGAAGCTGAGAGACACGTTCTACTAACTGCTACGGCAAGGAGGAGGTTGGGCCTTGGAAGCCAATCTCCTGTTTTACAGGGAGGATTCCAGGGACTCTGGACACCACAGCCTCTCCTCAAGTCCCTCTTCACTTGCTATCTGGCAAGCGAAGTCATCAGTCCCTGACTCCTGCTGGCAGCTCAAAGTGGCTTACTCTCCTCTGAGCATCACCTCTCAGGGTGTGAATCATGTTAATTTGGTTCCAGGGGGCATTTCACACAAGTGAACTGATATTTGCAGCATTTGGGGAAACAGAACATTTGGTAGACAGGAAGCTGAGGCCCCGGGTAGCCTATTTTTGGAGGTAGAAGCTTTAGAGACCATCAGAATCCTTGCACTAATGAGAGATGAGCCATGAGAAGGAAAGTAACTTGGAACAGGCAGCACCAGACCCCTGGGCTACACAGATCCACATGGCAGTCCTGCCTGCTATAGACTCTGGATTTGGATGGCTTTTGTGCCTTTTTACTGTGGTCCCCTGCACTGATGTTCAGTGAAGCCACAGGGGATGGGAGCCATTTAGATTCAGGTTCAGAGTTACACACCTGTCATTGTATCTATATTGTGTTGTTTCCTCTGGAAAATAGTCACTTGCTGGACAAAGAACTGAGTTCACATCTGCAGGGCATTCTGGGGGCATTTCAAGTACTCCCTACCTTGCCTTAAAGAAAATCAAAGCCAGACACAATCTGCATGACTCTGGAGCTCCCAAGCAGCCAACACTCCAACTGGAATTCCATGGGGTGGAAACCCAAACCAAGAATGCGGGCTCCAGGGATTGAGTCATGTGTGATTGTTTTCTCCAGGGCTGCTTGTGAGGGCTGAGAGCAGGCAGTTGTCCAAGTGGTGAATGTTCTCTGGAGTCCAGCTGGGACACATTTTTTTCTAGAGTGGCTCTGTCTCAGGATTGCATTCAATTATGTCTTTAGCATCGACTCTGCACCTTCACCTTTATTGAGCTGGAGTTGGAGTCTCCTGCCGAGCCTAAGGGCCATTTTTTGAAGCTGAAAAAGTTGGTGTCACAGATGGTAGAACGTAATGGCAAAAAGAAGAGGCCCTGAGGCTGGGTGGGATGGACAGTCAACAGGCGTTTGGATGCTGTAGGAGGAGGCCTGACATGGTGGAGCTGGGGGCCATTAGAATGAATTTGTTAATCTTCTACAAGGTCTATCCACATGAGGCTCCATAGAAAGGCAGTTCATCATTCATTCATTCACTCACTCATTCACTCATTCATTCATTCATTCATTCATTGATACCTTCACTCTCTCGCTCAATGGACATCTATCTCAATTGCTCATGTCTGTTACAGCTTGAATAGGAAATGTCTCCAGAGGCTCATGTTTTGAGCACTTGGTCCCTAGATGGTAGCACTATTTGGAATGGTTTAGGGAACTCAAAGAAGTGGAATTCAACTGGAGGTTTAGGTCCCTGGGTGGCTGTGCCTTTAATGGTGCCTGGACTTTGGTCCCTCTTCTCTCTGTGTGTCCTGTTTGTCCCTCTCCTCTCGGTGTGCTCTGTTTATTATGATGTGAAACAGCTCCCTCTGTCACATGTCCCTACCACCATGGTGTTCTGCCCATGTGCATGAGGTCCAGCAAGGCCTGAACCTACTGAAGCCCTGAGCCTGGATCAATTCTTCTTCTTTGAAGATATTTTCTCAAGTCTTTGGGGCTCAACTAAGTAAACATAACTGCTGCCTCTTTGCTGATATCATGTGCTGGGTGACAGGTACATGGGGATGGGAACTCCCCACTCATCTCCAGGAGTCTGGTCCTGCTCAGGAAAGCGGGAAAATGGGGTCTGGAGAAGTGACATCAATATTAGCATAGGAAAGGAGCCTGAAGGCAAAGACTGGAAGCCCCGCTCCTCCTGCCTTCATACAACAAATGGGGCATGCCTGTGGGAGTTTGAATGTAATTGGCCCCCCTATAAGCTCATGAGGGGTAGCACTATTAGGAGATGTGGCTTTGTTGGAGTAGGTATGGCCTTGTTGGAGGAAGTGTGCCACTGTAAGGGCGGGCTTTGAGGTCTCCTATGCTTAAGCTACGCTCAGTGTAAACACAGTTCACTTCCTGTTGCCTAGAAAGGCAAGTGGGAAGGACATTTGTTTTGTTTTGTGTGAGACAGGATCTTATGAATCTCTGAGTTGGTCTCGAACTCACATGGGCTGTATAGCTAAGGATGACTTTGAACATACAATCCTCCTACCGTCACCTCCCTGGTGCTGGGAGAAGCAGTGTGTACCGCCATGCCTGGTTCTATGTGATGCTGGGGATCAAACACGGGGCTCTGCATCCCCAGCCCAGGACATATGTCTGAAAATGGGGGAACTGGTACAGTCTCAGAACAAGAACCTGAATTCTAGAGGATTTGGGGGAGGTGATTCCAGGAAACTCAAATGACCAAATACAGGAAAGTGGGGAGAAAAGGTTCCCAGTGAGGTCCCCACAGAGGGCCTTCTATGGGCAGCCCAGCTCATGGCACTGGGCATGTCCCAGGAACCAGTGACTTCTGACTCAGGCCCAAGAGTTTGAGAGCTGTCTCCTAGGGGTATATTTGGCCTCCTTCACACTTAAATTGTTTGAGAGAATCCCGAGAGAATGAGGGCTGACGTGAGAAGAGAAGAATGGACACCTGAAGAGGAAGGGCTTCAGTGTGTCAGGAGCTGCCAGCCCAGGCAGTTCAGCAGGCCAGGGAACAGGGAAGCAGCCACAGCTACAGCATTGCTTTGAAAGGACAGATCCCTGAGTGGATACGAGGAATACGCAGAGTTGGAGGTCTCAGCTGGAGGAACCCCTCCCTCATGGCCCCCATTCCTTCATAACAACTGCCAGCAAGCAAGAGGTCAGGGGGGCTGGGGTTTGGCTGGGAAGGTAGAGATCTGTGATGATCCAAAGTGTAAGTAGAGGAAGTGTGTGTGGAAGTCGGAGGAGGGACAGGGAATGCTGGTACCCACTGAGGCTGTTCAGTTGACACATAAGCAGAGTGACTCCAGGACCTCTTCCCTCCTGGTGCAGAAGCACGGTGGAGGGGGAGGGGAGGAAGACAGTTACATGGATTTCATGTTCATGCAAAGACTTTCAGGCCACCCGACCCTGTGTGCTCCCCTCAGAAACTGACTCATCTGCCAGTGCTCCCCCCATCCTCTTCCAACTCCTCATCTTTCTCCTTCTCGTGCTGGAGATGGAGCTCAGGGACTCTCAAATGCTAGACAAGCACTCCACTACTGACCATCTCAAGCCTTGGCTGTGCTTTCTTACACACATGGTGTGGTGTTCTTGGCAGCTGCTCCAAGTTTAGAGCGGTTCTAGAGATAACAATCATAGTGACCAGGGATGGAAGACACCTCCTGACTGGGAACCAGATGTGGCTGGCTTCCATCTCTCTGTCCATCAGATCAGAGCAGAAAGGATGTTGGGGTGACTGCTGGGTCCTGGTTAGAACCCTCCTCACACTCTCCATCAACCCCTCTGTACCTCCTCTGCTTGGAAGGACAAGACGTATCCAGTCTCCCCGTGGACATGAGATGTGGTACTGTGGGGAGTCTGGAAGAGAATTAAGATGTGAGTGGTTTTCCTCAAGAGTCCTCTCCTCCCATTGCCCATCTATCCTTTGGTGGAGCCTAGAACCCAAGGCAGCCAGGCCTCTACCAGAAAGGATGTCACTTTCACAGCTTCTAGGTGTTGGTGGATCCAAGGCAGGATCTGCAGTGCGTCTTTCCAGCAAGCACTCAGAAATCCTCAGCTGTGCACGGTAACCAGATGGTTCTCAGAATAAAGCTGAGAAGGGAGGAGGGAGCGAAAAGAGAGGACAGAGGGAATGGGAGGGGTTGGGAGGCTGTGGGGAGGGTGAGGCAGACCACCTAGGTGTCCTGGGATCCTGCTGCAGAAGGAATTACAGTAGCAGAGATGAGGTGAGTTGCCTTGGGAAGCAGCTTCACCCAGCCAGTTCTCTTCCAAAGAGTGCATTAAAGGGATAAACACAGCTCAACACGGTGCCCTGCTTGATCTGGGATAAGTAGAAAGTGGCATTTCCCAGAAGGTGCCTGTGCCTGCCCTAGAGGAGACCAGAGATGAGTTTAGATTCCCATTGACCTTAAGGAAGATCTTCAGCAACCTGTATCACCACAAGGCAGCCTCCTCTGTGAGGTTGCATCAGGCAAAGATGGCCCCAGAATGCTCCCTGAAAGCCCACTGAAGACTGTGTGTCTGGAGAGCCTGTTGAGGGCAGATTTAGGGTAGAGGTAGCACAGAAATAAGTAACCAGGCAAGGCCAGAGAGGGTTCAGGCTCAGATAAATGGCACTGGAGAGTTTACATGGGTTCTGGGTCAGCAGCATGTCCACCCTGCTTGCATCCACCCTGGAGCAAAGAGATAAGCACAGCAGACCTACAGCAGGGAATGAACATATCCTGCCAACCTCAGCTTAAAGCAGCTGACCTCCCACCAGACTGTAGTCCCACAATGAGAGTAAGTTGTCCTAGCTGAAACACTGCTTATGGGGCTTCATTGTTACACAGCAGGAGCTGACTGATACAAATGCTTACAATAGGTCAGGCACAGAGCATACATCATCATCCTAGCTCCTGCCCTCTTGGTGCTCAGAGTCTGGATGGGCAGGAAGACAATGACCAAATCACCACTGAATAAGCATGGCACCTAAGATGAGTGGCAGACAACAGACCGTGACCAGACAGTGACAAGAAGGTCAATTAGGGAGACTCTTTGGGAAGAGTAGACATATACGCTACAAGTGTGATGATGAGAACAATGATATAAAGAGCTGAGGAAAGTTTGGGATAAAGATAGTAGGTGTCATGGGCCAGAGACAGACGAGACAGCGAAACGTAACAACAGTAGTGTTGGGGCTTACCACCCCAAAGACTCTGGGCTGCAAGGCTTGTTGCTACTCAACCATGACCATGGTCTCCTGTCACCATGCTGCCCTGCTGAGCCACTGGCCCAGAGCAGTGACATCATGGCATCAGCCAGTTTTGGACTGAGCCCTCCAAAACCCAGAGCCAAAACAAGCCCTCCCTCCTTCAGGCAGCTTCCCTCGGGTATTTGCTGCTGTGGTGAAAAGCTGACTCACACACAGAGAGAAAGCCAATGTTCGCGCGCCATTTAAAGCCTGTCTCTTTAATTATCTCATTTGGTCTTGACAACACGCAGATGAGTTTAAAGTGTGCTTGTTGGGATCCTTGAAGTTAAAAATGACAGAGACCCAACCCAGAATGGCTTTACCAAGTAGGAAATTCAGCAGATGACGTTCCTGGGTCTCTTCTTCTGCCCCCGCCCCCACCCCGTGCCCCACACCTCCCCTCTGACTTTCCTGAATTTCTCCTGGGAGCCCTTCTCCCTGGGTGTTGTGGACTTCTTCAGGAAGAAGCTGGGGAGGGTGAGGATCACAGCCATTCTCAGCGCATTCACACCCTCCCACTAGGCTCTAGGAAAAGAGCGATGCTCTCTACAAGTGACATCCTGGGAAGAAATCAGATCCGTCACATGCCAGCTCCATGATACATACGGGCACTGGGCACGGAGACTGCCTAGCCCCTCACTCCATCTCAGGAGGCAAATCGGGCTGTGGGTATCAGGTGACAAAGCGTTCCCATCTGCACCCGAATTCTCTAGGACTCCTTCTCATCTGCCTTCTGGTTCTGTCTGGCCACCGGAAGGTTGGAGAGGAGACTGGGAGGAGGGGGTAGTTATAGACTGTTCTTTCTCTCTTCTTTCTGGCAGAGTCAAAGGAAAGCAAACTGATTCTGTGCTGGTCCTGGCAGGAGATGAGGGGCCAGCAGAAGCTTCATGGAGCGGGGATGGCTCTGGCTGTAGTGGGCTGTGATGGCATCAGCAGTAGGGACAGAGGAAAGTAACCCTGGGCCTGTGGCCCCTCTTCCCTGGGTGTCCTCACTGGCTGAAGCGGCAGCAATGTCACCCTGTCTGGTGTCTCAGCTACTTTCCTGATTCAACATCTTGAAGACAATGGGAACTAGCAAACCTCAGAAACGAAATCTGCCAGCTCATAGTGTGTTTATGATTTCCTGGGTGACCCCTACATGTCACAGTATAGCTGCTGGGAGCAATCCTGGGCTGCCAACCCCCAGGAATGGAGAGTGGACGTGGTATGTGAATCTTGTGACCAGGGAAGAGTAGTAGCTGGTGCCACTGAGACCCAGGAAATCCTCATTCCCCACAATATCCCCTGGGGTCTGGGTTGACACAGTGGACAGAAGGGGAGTAACTGCCAATTGGACCATTGCAGCGACAGGGTGGTGATTCTCTGGATCCCCAGGGTGAATACGGAGAACGGATGTGTCTTGGTGTCTGGGAAGGAAGGAGAAGGCAAGTGAGAAAGATGAAGAGTCAAAGCCAGGCTGGGAGGGGCTGGGGGCCCTCAAATGGCAGGTTGGCCTCATTCTGGGGCTGGAAGGGAGACCGCTGTCTGTGGGGTCAGGGTTCCAGTTCGAGTTCAAGGTCATCCTCCTGGCCAAAACAGAGACAAAGCTGAAAGGAGAGGCAGTGATCAGCAGGAAAGTCATTCAGAACAGCAGCCTGGAGCTGGGGAAAGCGCTTGGGGTCAGGGCAAGAGCCCAGCTCTGCCTGTGTCCAGTCCCATGACTTGGACTGCCCCTTAGTCCCTGTGGGACTTACACAGCCATCAAGCAAGTTCCCAAATCCATTTAGAAGCCTGGGAGAGTTCAGGACCTGCTTCTTGGTGAGCATGGCAAAAGATCATTTCTTGTCCTTGTCCCCGAGGAAGCTCTTCTCCCGGCACCACACCCTGCTGGGGGCTGCTCCTGGTTATGAATCCTGGGAATGGCTAGAGCAGCAGAGGGCCAGGGCAGGCTGGTGTATGCCACTGTTTCAGGCCCCAGCAGCCCCTGGGGGAAAAAAGGAGTGTGTGGAGGTGAACTTTCACACTGACCAAGTTCCTCTGGTCATCATCGGGAGCAGAGCTACAGGAGAGCCAGGCTTGTGCTACCTACTAAGAGCCGATGAACCAATCAAAGTCCTCTCCAGGAGCAGAGCAGTTGGAGTGGCTGACAGTAGCTTCCTTCACGCCCTTCCAGACCCCCCAGAGAGTGGTTCCTGGGAGCTGAGCCATACTCTTGACCTCACCAACTTGCTCATGAGCACTCAGCCCAGGTCTGACCTTTGCTTCCTTGCCCAGACCCCTAGATCATAGGCATTGTAAATCCAGGGGTGCTGGCTGAGTGTGAGGAGAGAGGTGCTCAGAATTCTAGCTGCAGTACCCACAGCTGGTGAGAAGAGAAGGGTCCCATACCCCTGGGAGAGTCCACCAACTTCCCGGGTTACCCAACTTCAGAGTCAGAAAGGGTATTAGAGCATCTCATCACCTCCTAGCTTGGAGATTCGATGATGTAGATCAGTGCTGAGACCTCTAGACCACTCCCCACCCCACACCCCGTGCTGACACACCCTTCCACTCCCTGCTTGTCCTTTCACTCCAAGCTGGTGCGACTCAGCCCAGACTGCATCCGTCCAGACTGCATCCTGGCGTGGTTAGGTGTGTGTCTCTTCGTGGTGTGATGTCTGGTTTTTATTTAAATGAATTGTGAGGGGAGGGAAGAATTATGGTCCTCAAGTGAGGAGAGCATCTTGGGAGGCTAGGTACGCCCACCCCGCCTTCCTCGGCTGTAGCAAACAATCAGGGGCCATTAGATTTTCGTATTTCCCATTTTCTACTTCAATAAGTATCTCCTATAGAAACTGATTGGCATTTTCTGCACTTGACAAGTAATAGCTTAGTCTTATTTCTAAGTGATCCCTATAAATCTAAATTACAGGCCGGCATGTAATTAATGAGCAACACATCCCATTACTGATCTGTTTACTTCAAGCCCACTTTCCTCCTCAAA
This sequence comes from Peromyscus attwateri, assembly GCA_902168425.1. Classification (NCBI taxonomy): domain Eukaryota; kingdom Metazoa; phylum Chordata; class Mammalia; order Rodentia; family Cricetidae; genus Peromyscus; species Peromyscus attwateri. The sequence continues at coordinate 22,930 of CABHPP010000769.1, read as the reverse complement.
GGAGTCTTCTCTTTTCAAAAATCACATTTTATTCACTTATTGTGTGTATGCGTGCCTGTGTATTCATGTGCCAGAGTGCCACAGCGCCTCTTTGTGTGTGTGGTCAGAGGACAATTTGCAGGAGTCAGTTCTCTCCTTCCACCATGTGGGGTCCTGGGGATTGAACTCAGGTCATCAGACTTGACGATGGCAGGCATCTTAACCCACTGAGCCTCTCACCCACCAAAGGTGTTTTATTTTATCATGAGTGGATGGGATTAAGGAATGGATCAGATGCTTCCAGGCCATCAGAAGGCTCCTCCGAGACCTAAGGTGCCCACCGGAGTGCAAGTGTCTCTGCTTCCCTGGCCCCACAGCAGTCAGTAGAGGCCTCCTTGTGGCTCTGTGGGTGGCCTCGCTCTCTCTCCAGCCTGGAGGTGTGGTCCTGACATTCCTGTCACCCTCCTTCTAACACCAGGACTGACGAGGACAACAACGAACTCTTCACACGTCTCCACCTGGGTGCTTCTCTCCACCCTACCCTTCCTGCCTGGTGGGGTCCAGGGGCCCATAGCATCAACCTGGATGAACTCATCAGCTCCCTGGACAGCTCCCCCTGCAGCAGGAACAGCAGCAGCAGCAGGGTGTGGCACTGCCTGGATAGATACGACCAAGTCTCTCTTCGCTCCAGCGGGGGCAGCAACGGCAGACCAAAGAAAGCAATACCACCTGAGTTTGGTGAGTGAAGCCTCGGGTTTCCTGGGGTTAGTTACAGGACTGTGGCCTGGGTTTTTGTTTGTTTGGTTAATTGGTTGAGTTGACAGTTGAGGGTGAGTCAAAGGCAGCTGTGTCACTGAAAAACCCACCGCGGCATGGGTGACGACGACTCATGGAAGCTGCATCCCCAGAGCGTCCTGCACAACCTGCAGGTAGCCCTGCTTCTCTGAACCCCACCCGCTTCCTCAGCATTTCAAGTGGCGCAAGCTTCCAGAGTCTTGTGATCTGCCCTCCTCCCGCCAGGACAGAAGAAACAGTGGCACGACACTCCACCCCTTCCTCTGGCTCTTACGTTCCTTCCGCCCCTCTTGTGTAACGGTCCTTTGAGCCTCAGAGGATCACAGCTGTCGGATTATTTCGCTTTATCTATGGCTGAGCACTGGACCCCTGTGACACAGCAGCAGTCATGTGTATTCGGGATCTGGAGCAGGAACGAGGCTCCAAAGCCCAGCGCTGATCACAAAAGTGAAGATTCTCTCCGTGATTGACCCAGGCATAAACAGGAACGCTTAAACGGCAATTTGAGAATTATGGCTGTAGCTCAGTTGGGTCCTTGCCTGGCATACACACAGCCCTGGGTTCAGTCCCCCAGCACAGCATGAAACTACATGTGTTAGTTCATGTTTGTAATCCCAGCACTTACCTGTAACCCTGGCACTTGGAAAGTACTGGCAGAAGGGCCGTTGGTTCAAGGCCATCCTTGGCTACACAGCAAGTCTGATGTTGTATGAGACTTGTCCTAAAATAAATAAGCCAATTAATGAATGAATAATAACAAGGAAATTTGACAGGCACAGAATAATAGCAGTGGCCTCCCGACTACGGTCTATGACCTACCCAGCTCCAGGTCCTTGCTGTGGCTTATGGTACCAGGCTTCACAATAAGAACTTCCCACCTAGTCCTGGCGTGCAACCAACAGCAGCTCTATCCTAGTTTGTTCTCTGTTGCTGTGAGAAACACTGACCCAAACCAACATGGGAGAGGAAATGGTTCATTTCCTCTCACAACTTATAGTCCGTCATCCAGGGAAGCAGGTGTGCAAGCAGGACCTGGAGGAGAGACCGTGGAGGAGAGCTGTTTGCTGGTTTGCTTCCTCTGTATCTCAGCTGCCTTTCTTACACAGCCCGTCCACCTGCCCAGGGATGGCACCACCTACCATGGGCTGGGCCCTCCTCCATCACTTAGCAACTGAGAGAATGCCTCATAGACATGGCCGTCGGCCAACCCAATGGAGGCAATTCCTCAGTTGAGGTTCCTGCTTCCCAGGTGTGTCGAGGTGATAACCAAAGCTATCTATGACAAGTGACAGTAGCCTTTATGGTTTGTGAGGCCCCAAGAATCTCTATGTCCAACAATCCACGGGAAGGTAGCTCACCCTGGCACTGGGTGTTTTGCTCAACAGGCTTATGGCTCCTGGGAGTACCCTTTCTCATTCACACAATGTGCCTTCACTCAGTCTCCTTAACTATTGTCTTTACTCTTCTCCCAGCTGTTTCTACAAAATGCTTAAAGTTTCACATTACAGAAAGAAACCTTTATTTATACAGAGGGTAGGTAGGATCTCCAAAGGCTACCACCACTTTCTACTCCAAGAAAATGCCAGTTGGTCTTGGACAGCTATGGAGGCTTTGAAAAAGAAATACTGGCAAAGTCCAATAGAGAGTGAAAAGATTCCATTCCTCACGTCAGCTGTTTGGTCAAGAAAGCAATGCTGGGTCCAGAAGCATGGATGGAATACACGACCCCATCTAACCATCCAGCAAGCAGACGTTTTTCACAAGCTGTTGGCATCCTCATCCCAGGATGCTCCCACTGTCACAGGGCTGCTGAGCTTCTCCACACCCCGAATGGCTCCTGGGGGGCTGGCTTAGTCCAGCTCAGGAGGAGTAGAGCCACACTCCCACCTGCTGGGACTGCCTGCCCCTGGAACCAGCTTGGTGGTACTGACAGGCTCTGAGCCAATATGGTAGCCATACCTGGCTGTTGGAAGACCCTGGGCTGAGCAAACAGTCTTGACTCCCAGTAGACATTTTCTGCAGGAGAGAAATGCACACCATATACTCTGGGGAATAACTGCCTCCCTCTAGGACAAGCTTATTTTTTCCCTTGTACTGTTTTATTTTCTACATCTTCCATAAACCGTTGCTGAGGTTTTAAAGCCTTCCAGAAGCTCACTAAGAAGCATTAGTCTTTCTGTTAACTCCCACCCTCAGAATTCAGGCTAGCACAAATCTTAATATACTTGCCTTCTAGTCACCCTGACAGGACCTGCTGTCTACTTTTCTCTTTTTTTTTCTTCTCCTCTTGGGTGCTTTGGTGTCTTATAAATCTAATTTATATGCCAGTCTAAATCATTCAGGTCTTTCCAAGCCCCTCCCACCTCATAAAGATGTCCCCCTGTGGTGACCAGCAAAACCACTGAAGCCCCATGCCAGGTTGGAGGTCCCTGCTGAACCAACATTTTTCTTTTTAAAAACTCAAGTATTTTTATTTTATGTATACGAATGCTTGGCTGCATCAATGTCTGTGTACCGTGTGCATGCCTGGTGCCCATGGAGGCCAGAAGAAGGCGTCAGGTCCTCTGGAACTCTGGAACTGGAGTTACACATGGTGGTGAGCCACCGTGTGGGTGCTGGGAACCAAACCTAGGTTCTTCAAGAGTAGCAAGTGCTCCTGCTACTGAGCCGTCTCTCCAGCCCCTCGGCGTCCTCCTTTGCTCTTCTGTGAACACAGTCCCATTCAGCCCAGCAAACTGGACATGGGACACAGGACATGGGACCCTGCCCCTCTCTTGCCAGGTTGCCTCAGTAATGCCTCTCCTTTCGTCACTGTCCTCCAGTCCCTGACATTCCTGAGGACTTTAGACAGTGGTAAATAAGTGTCCCCAACGGTAAATGAGACCCATTCAGGAGGGCTCAGTTTCCCACAGCTTGCCTTTGGTTTGCAGTCTTTGTCTCAGGAGGGATGGGTAGTTACATTGCTCAGTTTTTGTTTGCACCATAGTAAGACTGATGCTACCCACTCCCATGTTCCGCAGCCTCGCCATCCAGTCTGGGAGAAGCTCTTTCATTCCTTGTTTAGAAGTTTTTCCCAGTTGTAGCAGTGAGGTGCAGATTTCACCCTAATCATCTCAGTGTCCTGTAGCGAGCCATTAAGAGGCTGGCTTCTGCATGTTGAGCTGTGGATGCTCCCTTTCTCTATTTTAAAGGCTGGAGCCATAGGTTATTTGCTATCATTTCTGCCCTGTTCTCTTTCTGAGTCTTTGGACTCCAGGAAGGCCTCTTCAGCACTGGCCTAGGAGATCTGATTGGTTCTGTGTTTGCCTTGTGTCCAGTCATCTGTAAGAAACAGCAAGCCAACACATCCATCGCACACCCCTTCCTTCCACCTCCCTACCAAATTGAGGCTAACGCTGATGATAGTATCTGCGTGCCTTTTCCGGATTGGAATTCCTCTTTCACGGGCAAGTCTTTGGCACATCTCTTATGCTCACAGCAGAGGTTATGTATGCCACAGCCGCCACAGTGTGTTCACCTTTCTGTCCCATAAATGCCACCTTAGCAACTGCAACATATTCTCTAGTCCACCAGTCATCTGTGGGTATCCCCATACTTATGAGGCAGACCTCATTCATCATACCCTGTAGATATGTAGAGGAATGCAACTACCCTGGAAGTCTCTCCAAGGATGCTCCATTCTCAGGTGGATGGGGACTCAGAGGCTGCTGTTTTAATGAAATTTCCACTCTTGCATGATGATAGTTCACAAAAACAGCATCCCTGGAGCTTCCTACACAACTTGCAGGTGACTTTGCTGCCCAGTCTCCTCTCTTCAGCATTATTTACTGCCGTTATAACCTCAGAGAGAGGCCTGTGAGTCTCCTAAGCTTCAGGAACTTCCTGGGAGCTGCATATTTCCTTAACTCCCTGTGTCCTATGAGCGTCCCTCCTCCCCCATCCTAAGAGGGTGTGTTTCAGTTGAGAAGAAATAGGTATGCAACAGGCTTCCTTTGCAGCACTCTAAAATCACGGCCCTGGTGACAGCACCGGTCAGCAGCCCAACAGGGGTGAGGGACATTTCTCAAGGCTCCCCACTAGATGAAGAATTATAAGAATATGGCTGTGAAGGGAGGGAGAATCAGCTTTCTCTAGGGGGGAGACAAGCTCTCCCTGATAGGTTATCCAATCCCAAGTGATCAGTCCTAAACACATGTACATACAGGAAATGCTGAACAGACTCAGTAGGTTCATGTATATGAATCTGATGTACGTATGTATGTATGTATGTATGTATGTATGTATGTATGTATGAAGAATCTGAGAGGGAATGGAGAATAGGGAAGAGTTGGAGAACAAGTTGGGGGAGATGTAAATGATATAAATATAGTATACTCACATATGAAATTCTTGAAAAGTTATTTAAAATATTAAGATAGATGTGGTGGTGCATGGACACCTTTGATCCCAGCATTTAGGAGCCAGAGACAGGTAGATCTTGGTGATTTCAAAGCCAGCCTAGTCTATAAAATAAGACCCCGTTTCAAAAGATAAAATAAAAAATAAATACATTAAAAAATAAAATGCGTGCCCCAACCATTCTCCACAAGACTTCCTGTCCCCAACCCTCAGAATCAGGGCTTGACTCCTGCCTGTGGCTTCTGAGATCCCTCAGGGGCCACTCCTGTCCCATATCACACAGCTGTTCATTCCTCCATCCCAGACCACTCCTCCCAGGACAGAGGTGCACACATTTCATTATGGGAGTCTCAGGGGCCTTCACCTCCTGGGCTCCCCCTAAATAACTATAAATTGCTTATTTTAAGGAAGCAGTGGGCCTCATGTGGGGTGAGGAGAGATCAAGGTTCTTCTGCCCATTAGTAAACACAGCTCCCCCTCCACCCTAAGCATCGAGTCTTCCAGAGATGGAGGAAATCTAAGCTCAAAGCAGGTCTCTGAGACCTGGCCGAGGGCAGGGCTCCTCCCTGGAACTAAGCTGGTGAGAACAGACCCAGGCAGCTGACAGCAGAGAGGATGGCTGGGGATGACTAAAGATGGGTCCTGTCCATTCTCAGAGATGATGGAGCTGACAATTCAACAGCATCCTTTCTCTCTCTCACCCCAGCCCCCCCCCCCCCCCCGCCCCACTACCTGGAGGGTACAAGGCAGAACAGTTGCCTATGAAATTGGCTAAGTCCCCTTTAGCTGATGGTGGCTGTCTGGCTTCTCAGTAGATGGGCAGGGGCATCCTAGGTGAGGGAGAGCCAGCCTTTTGTCCCAGTCCCAGGGCAGGATTAAAGGCTACCTGGGATATGCGCAGGTATGGATGCAGAGCTAGGTGTGTGTAGGGGGAGGCATACAGGCGGGGTCTCTGCTCTAGTCACCAGGGGCCCAGCAGCCCTGCTCGGAGCTCGGATGTTTTTCTGTTCTAATTAACATCCCTGAGAATTAAACCTCACACCCCATAAGAGCTCGCTCCCCAGGGAGCACTCCCGCTCAAAGGCGGATTAAATATGAACCAGTTCCCACCCGCCCAGCACAGTCAGGGAGGCACAAACCAGAGGCGGAAGCTGTAATTACCAGCTGATTATGCGGCGAGAGTTATTAAAAGATAAAACAAAACATCTCCCAAATAAAAACAATCAATGCCACTCCGTTATTCCTGTTCTGCTTAAAGAGCCCAGCCCTTCCTCTTTCTCTCAGCGGCTGTTCTTAGCCGGTCACACACTGCTCCCAGGCTATGACTGAGCATTTACTGTGTGGCCAGTGGCATGCAAGGAGCAAGATGAGAAGTGAAAACTCAGGTATGAGGCTGCCCTCTTGGGGCTCAGAGTCAGGAGAGGACCTGACCTCTCAAAGAAGAGTCACACAAACACACCACTACCTCTGCAGAGGGGACAGTGTACTAAGAGACTTGTGGGATGATAATAAGGGGAACTAACAGCTAGGGGAGGGATATTTGGAGATAGTACTTAACTTAAGCCTCAAAGGAGCTAGCCACCTGAGGAAGGGCAGGGTGATCTAGGGAGCAGAGATGAACCGTGCTAAAGAGCTGGAGGTGAGAACGAGTGGTTGAAAGATTCAGAGAGGATACTGGAGGTGCGATGTGTCACGTGTCCCGAGAAGAGCATGAAAGGAGGCTGTGGAGGAAGTAGCAGCCAGACCTGCAGGCTCTTGCCACCTCCTCAGTGGGGTTTGGTGACTCAAGATTTCCAAAGTAGCACTGAGTTGTAAGTGACCCCGTGTGACCTGGTTTATAAAATGATCCGGAAGCCTCCATGGAAGTTAGACAGGCGGACTCAGAATAGAAATGTCCTTTTGGAGAAGGGTAGGCATGGGGTTGGGGTTCACCCACACCTCTCCTAGGGTTCTTCTGAGAGGACTTGCAGCTCCTTTTCTGGGTGGAGAATGGGAAGAGGCTAGACCAGGAGCCAGCATCTACTGTCCTTTTAAGCATGTGGACCCCAGCTCTGAACCTGTGGAGAGGCTTGGTTTACTCACTCCTGTCCCACAGGGCAGGAGCAAGCCCTCAGGACCCCTCCCACTCAGCCTTGCTTTTCCCAGAGCAACTGTACTCAGCTGTGTTTGCTTATGAGCTTCTGAGTTCCAGGCTCTGAGCATCCCCAATGGCTGGATACTGCCCTTCAGATAGCTTCTGCCAGAACAGAACCCACAGGAAAGCTGGGAGCAGGTGCTTTCCCACTGCCTGTTCGTCTATCTGTCCGTCAGCCCCTTTGGTGGGTATGAGTGCATGCCTCAGTCCATTTTCTGTTGTCAATAACCTGATCCTGCAGACTGAGTGAGCTGGGTGCTAAGAAAGGGGTTATTTGAGCTTGTAGTTGAGGAGGGAAGGGGAGGGGAGAGGAGAGGACAGGGAGGTGGAAGGGGGAAAGTGGGGGGGGGGTAGAGGAGAGAGAAAGAGAGGGAGGGGAAAGAGGGAACAGGAAGAGAGAGAGAGGAGAAAGAGAAGTGGGGGGGAGAGGGGGAGGGAGTGGGAGTGGGGGAAGGAGGGGAGGAGAGGGTGCTAGCGACCCACTTCTTCCCACCAGGCCCCACCTGCTGAGCTCCCCACCTCCCAACAGTCTATTGAACTGTGGATCAATGGATGGATTGATCCTCTCATGATGTCAGGGCCCTATTGGTCCAGTCACCTCTGAATACTGTCTTACTGGGGACCAAGCCTCAGCATGTGGCCTTTGGGGACACTTCCAACTCAATTCCAGTGTGCTGCATCTCCCAGGCCATCCTCAGGGGAGTTTCCTTCTGCCAGGAGCCAGAGCAGACAGTGGGCAGGAGGCCTGGCCGGAGGCAGGAGGCCTCCTGTGTCTCCGTGAGTGGCAAGGTGGTCTGGAAATCCACCAGATGGGCAATGTGCTGACACCTATATGACAGGCATTAAATGTCACTTCCTCCTGTCCCCATCAGAGTATCCAGACACGAGTGTTCCCTCAGACATATCCTGCCACCCCACCAAGCACGACAGCACCGTTGGCCTCACGGTCCCCAGGACCTAGATTCTGTCATAGTCCTAGGTCACCTCACCCAGAAGAGACACTAAATGTCAGAGGCCCCCAGCCACAGAGACGGGCCTCAGAGCCTGTGCCTGGACCATGCAACTCTCTAGCCCCCATAATGCTCCACGTGCCTCTTGTCACCCACCGGCTCTCATCCCACAGAGGTCCTGATCAGCAGCCAGCAGTTACCTTGGCCACAACTTAATATGCCTTTTGTTGTTGTCGAACTTTCCATGGCAAAGCTGAGAATTCTCCATTTTATGTTCCACTGCCCTTTTCATTAAAACCTCACCTCTCTTCCCAAACTTCACGGCTCCCCGCCAAGAAGCCAGGCAGCATCTGAGTGCTTGGCTGCCTGGAGATTGCTACCCCAAACAACCTCGTCTCACTCAGCACTCCCATGCACTACCTCCTGGAAAGCCCAGTGACATGGAAGCCACGTGGAAACAAGGCTCTGCTTCCCAGAAAGTCCTTGCACACCCCTGGCCTTTGAAGGGTCTCTCCATCTTCATTTCTCCCAACAGCTTTTCTGTCTGGTCAGCACTATCAATAGATGCTGCCTCTCCTCTGATCCTCCTGCCTCCTCCTCCCCAGGACTAGGTTTACTGGGATGCACAGCCATGTCCAGTTTGTGTGGTACTGGGAATTCAACCTGGAGCAAACTAGGCAAGCTCCCTGACTGAGCCACATCCCCAGCTCTCTCCTCCTGTTACAAACACCACAGTCCCACATGGGTAGGGTCCCACCTGCACAGCCTTGTTGGACTTTTATAGTCTCCCAAAGGTTCTAAGGCTCTATCTATGAGACCCTCGTGGAATACACTTTACATCTTCTTCATAGCTTACAATGGAGTTCGTTCTGAATGAGGAAATGAACCTGGGGCATCAGGACCAGGCCTCTGGAAGACAAATGAGAACCAAGCTCACAACATCAGGCGGTGGGGGTGGGGAGAACCCATCTAACTCAGAAATACAACCCCACAGTCAGAGTTACGGGGCCTAATGAGACTGGAGTCCTAAGTGCTGAGCCTTTAATTTCTTGGCTCTTCTCCCCGAAAACATATTCCACGGAATGCGCCTGGGCCATCCATCCTCCCAGATGGCTTTTTAAGTGAAGCTGTTTGTTACAGGGAAGAAGAGAAGGGGGAAGGAGGAGAAGCTGACAGAGCCTGTGCACCGCCCCCCCCCCCCCCCCCCCCCCC
>CABHPP010000769.1:0-13362 GCA_902168425.1 Peromyscus attwateri | reverse complement strand
GCTTCTAGAGGTGAGAAGCAGGGCTTTATGATGACATCTGCCTTGGAGGCTCCCTGCTCCCCATCTCCACATGACTTTTGGAAGCACTGTGATTTGCATCTGGAAGGTTCCCCCAAAGGCCTATGTGTTAAAGGCTCAACATTTAGTACGGCCTTATTGGGAGATGGCACCTTATCTTAGGTGGTGGAGACTTGTGGGAGGTCTTTAGGTCACTGGGAATGAGCTCTTAGGGGTGGCTCTGGGACCTCAGTGCCTTCCTCTCTGTCCCTCTGCTTAGCTCCTCTACAAGCACTTCTACAAGTACCATGTCATACTGCCTCACTCTAAGCCCAAAGGGATGGAGCCAGTCAATCAAAGAACCCACTACACTGTAGCCCAACTAGATGGTTCTGTTTATACACCAGGATCTCAGTCCACACACTGTCTGGTGTTTTCTGTTTGAAGAATTAATGGAGAATCATCAAGATGTTCCCTTGCCATAGTGTGCCAGCTCAGGGACTCAGCGCTGGCAGTTGGGCCAGGTCAGACACCAGGTTCTGACAACTGATTAACGTCCTACTGTGTCACATTGCAGTGAATTCTTTCAGCACTGGCTGTCTCCAGGCTTGTTTTTCCTTATACAGTTTTGGCTTTCTGATTACTGTAGTTTTGCCTGAGATTTTTAAAACAGTAGAGAGGTCCCATGTAGCCTTTACCCAATTTCCCACAGTGATTACAACTCACTTGACTGCCTTGCAGGGTCAACATCTGGATACAGACATCTGTAAAATTTGTAAGTATGATTCTGCCATGCGGTCACATATGCTGATGTTTATAACCACACAACAACCAAGTTCAGAATCATTTCCACACTACAAAGACTCCTTCATGCTGTCCACTGGAACCATGCCCACCTTCCTCCCTAGGCCCATCTTTTCCTGATCCATGAAAATCACTGATGTTTCTAAAATACACAAAACTTTGACATTTTAAGAATGTTGTATAAGTTGGGCATGTTACACACCTGGGATCCCAGAAGTCAGGGTGTTGAGGCAGGAGGATCACAAGCTTGAGACCAGCCTGGGCTACATAGGGAGAACCTGTCTAGACAGAGGTAGGAGGAAATAAGGAGGAAGAAGAGGAGAAACCAGAATCAGACACTACATAACCTTTCAAGATGGCTTCTTTTTTTTCACACTTGACTTGCTCTCTGACCTCACTGATCATCTTAGCTCTTGCTTCTGGTGGTAAGTGATGCTGCTACTGTTACTTTGTTGTGAAAGCCACCTCTGCACGTCTTAGTTGCCCAGGTGTCCTTTACTGCACTCCTGCACTCCTGATAGTGAACGGTGTCCCCTTGGTCCTTGGGACATGATCCACCATGGTCTACCCATAACATTCAGCCTCTTGTTCCTCTGGTTCCCACTTGTGAAGACAAGTCTATTGTTTTCTCATCACTGATGAGTGGCTGTCATTTTTCCAGGGGTTTTTGGGAGATTGTTAAGTCTTGTGTTCCTCGAATGCTTTGATCAAGTTTAGCACGATGGCACATGCCCGTCATGTCAGCACTCGAGAAGCAGAGGCTTCAGGGTCACAAGCTTGCAGCCAGCCTAGTCTTCAGAGCACATCCCAGGCCTGCCAGGTCTACATAGCAAGGCCCTGTCACTGAAAAACAAAATACAAGGAATAAACAAACAACGCTCTTACAACAAAGCCACCAATCGCACCGTGGAGACTCCATGTCCAAGTTCCCACCAAATTCCTTCCTTGACTGGGTGAGTGACCTTGTCACATGTTGTCCTGGCTCACTCCTCAGATCGCAGACCGGTGTCAGTCTGACTCTTCCAAGAAGCAGACACAGGGGCACATACATACGTGTGTGTGTGTGTGTGTGTGTGTGTGTGATGATACACAAAAGGGATTAATTATGGTAAACCACTGGGAGGGATGAATGGTGGGGCTGGGGAGACAGAAAGAGCTGCCAGGCTGCAGCAGAGGTCCCATCCTGAAGGGGGAGGGAGTAGAGGAGATGGGGTGGAATGCCTTGGACCACAGTGAGTGGAGTGAGCAGTGGCCGGAAAGCTCCCACTTCACAGGACTGCATTAGTCCATTTTCCAGTGCTATGACAAAATACCCAAGACTGGACCCTCACAAAGGAAAGAGTGTGCTCTTTTACTCACAGTGCTGGAGACAGAAAGTCCAAGCGGCCTGACCCCAGCTCTGGAGAGGGAATCCCTACCCTTGTTACTTCACAGCGAATGGCATCATGGCAGGAACGTGTGTGTGTGTGTGTGCGCATGTGTGTGTGTGTTTGTGTGCGTGTGTGTGCGCGCGCGCGCGCGTGTGTGTGTGCGCGCGTGTGTGCGTATGCATGTGTGTGTGCGTGTTTGTGTGCGTTTGTGTGCATGTGTGTGTGTGCATGTGTGTGCGCGTGTGCGTGTGTGCGCGCGGGTGTGTGTGTGTGTGTGCGCGTATGCATGTGTGTGTGTGTTTGTGTGCATTTGTGTGCATGTGTGTGTGTATGTGCGTGCGTGCGTGTGTGTGTGTGTGTGTGTGTGTGTGTGTGTCTGTGTGTGTGTGTCTCTGTGTGTGTGTGGTGTGTCTGTGTATGTGTGTGTGTATTTTGGGGGGGGGGTGGTCACATAACAAGAGAGGGATCCAGAGGAAGGCAAGGAGCCAGTTTGTCCCGTTAGGGTTTAAGAAGAGTCCCATAAGAATGTGTTCAGTTTCTTCCAATGACAGTTCCCTCCAATGAACACACTAGGCCCCACCTTTTAAAGTTCCCACCACCCCTGATGTACCACAGTGGAGCCAAGCTTCCAACACATACTCCTTCAGGGGACAAATAATATCCAAACCAAGGCAGTGTGGATGGGATGGGAGTTCCCAGTTAATGAATACTTTCTTTGGCCAGTACTACCCATCAGTGCCCACATAGTGCTCCAGGGCCCCTCTACAATGGTATATTAGCCCTCATGCTGAAGATAAGTAAACTGAGACTTACATGGCCCATCAGGGGCGCACTGTGGCCAGAGCTCAGAGTTAGGGACAGAAACTGCAGGCTAGGTCAACCAGATCAACATTATAGTGGGCTTTGGATAAGTCTAGGTCAACCAGATCAACATCATAGTGTATTTGGCAGGGTGTATTTGGCTCTTTCAAAGTTTAATAATTGTGGATGTAATAATAAAGAAAAGCTCTGAACTTTTAAAATCATTCCTGACTTCTGAACATTAGAAAATGCAGGCCCCAAGTACTGTTCCTGGAGTTGGGGCTGGATGATGCTCCCTGGTATGACGGGCACCCACTAGTCAGCAGGAACCCTCTCTCACACTCCTGTGCCTCTCGGAGTGTAGCCAGGCCAAGGAGGCTCTGTTGCAGAAGACCCTCACGCTCCCTCTCACCTCTCCAGACTCCTTCCTCAGAACTGGGTGGCTCTCTGGGACAGCTGTGCTGTGTGAGACCTAGAGATGTGGGCTCCAACCATGGATCCACCATCAGAGCAGACATCCTTCTTCATGATGCGGGGAGAGACAGCACTAAAGTGAAGCTTTTCACGGGGAACGTCACAGGTCCCTTCAGCCACGTGGACCCCGGTAACTTCAGAGGGCAGAGACGCCATCCTCCACGTAGGAGGGAAGCCACACCTGGAGGCAGTGTGTCTGTGGCCCTGATGGAGGGTGTGATGACAGAGGTCCACTTTACACAGGCAGGTCTAGTGCAGCAGAACTTCACCTCCCTGGTTACGCTCCAGAGGTGCAGGAGTGTGAGTGGGCTCTTGCTGACTAGTGGGCACCTGTCACGTCCCCGAAGGGTGGTGCCGTCCAATCTCCAACTCCTACAGTACAACTTGGGACTTGCATTTTCTAATTTTCAGAAGTCAGGAATTTTCAGAAATCCTTCCAGTGTCCCAGTGTGATGATGATGACATCACAGCCAATCCCTGAGAAAGGCATTGCAACCCCAGTTTCACCGAGGGGAGACTGAGAAACAATGACAGAGTAACTTCGAAACCCTGGCTGTCTCACTCTGGGGTCTGTCTTCTTCTCCATCACTTCACGTTGTTCCCGGCAGAACGTAAAGGGAGGAAAGACGCGAGCAACAGGGTTTGAGTGGGGAGATGATGTGGTCTCTGTGTATGCATACACGTGTGTACCTGTGTGCACGTATGTGTATGAATGTGTATATGTATATATATGCATGTGTATGTACGTATTGTGCATGTGTGCACACCTATAGGTCTGTGTGTGCATATGTGTGTATGCACATGTGTGTTTGAACATGGGTGTGCATGCATATCTATATCTATATGCATGTGTGCATATATATAGGCATGTATGTGTGCATGTGTGTACATGCATGGGTGCATGCGTGTGAGTGCGTGTGTGTGTGTGTGTGTGTGCTTGTTCATGCACGCACATCTGTGTTTAAGGAGCACTTTGTAGTTCCAGCTTCAACACACCTTCATTGAACACCTACTGTGTGCCAGGATGGGTCTGGATGGGTCAGGAGGAGAGACGGATGGGCAAACAGAGCTAGCACAGAAGGGGCACAGAAGTGTAGCACTCAGCAGTGAGGGCAGGTGGGACAGGGACCCTCTGACTCTGCCTGTGCTGCCCTCCCCCAACGGGCTGTGTCTTCTCCTTCATTCCAAGGACAGGCATCCAGGGACCTCGGAGCCCCCCCCCCCCCCCAAGCTAGGCTCTGGGGGAGGAGGGGCAGATGCCTTTGCTGGCTGCCAGAGAGGCAGTCAGAGCACCTTCAGGAAAGCAATTGGAGATAAGCATCCAGAGCCAGACGGGCAGCCAGACCCCGTCTGCAGGAGTCAGTCCTGAGGATGAGGGCAGCCACTTGGGCAAGACACACCCAAAAGGTCCATCAGCTGATACGTGTGAGAAAAACCCGGCCATCCTCGGAGGATCTGACAGCAGCGGACGTGGGTAAACGATGGTGCATCTAAATGAGGTGCAATTACGGAGCTATTAACATCAGGCTTTTGAGGAATTTTCAATGATGTGGGGAAATGCTGATGATATATAGTGAGCTTAAAAAAATCCTGAATAGCTGAATAAATTGTATGATCCCAATTACATAAAATTCAATATGTGCAGTGGAAGATAAGGAGGATGGGCTGGGGCGGGGGAGGGAAGCAACAGGACAAGGAGAGGGGGAAGGAGAAGGGGAGTGGGCAGAGCTCACATGCTGAGCGGAGCCCGTGCTCCACACTGCAGGCTTCCCCTCAGTGTCTGTGAGGCCCACTGTCGTATGATGAGGAAGCTGAGCACAGACAGCCCACATCTCCTGTCACAAACCTGAGACTCAGAGCCACAGTTTAAACCCAGGTCTACCTGACAAGGACCTTCTACGTTTGCTAGGCTTGGGAAACTGAGGCAGGCTAAAGCTGGGACATTTCATCTCCAGGCCCAAGGTTGCTCAGTAAGGTGTGAAAGCCTTCCAGGAAGTGTGGCACCTGCAGATCACGCCCCCTTTCTGAGGTGTCTGTGTGTCTTTCTGTCTACCTATCTGTGTGTCTGTCTATGGTGTCTCTTTGACTGTCTGTGTGCCTGTCTACATTTGTGTGTCTCTGTGTATGTATATGTGTGTGTGTGTGTGTGTGTGTGTGTGTGTGTGTGTGTGTAGTTCGTGTGTGCATTTATGTGAGTCTGTTTGCATCTGCATCTGTGTGTGTCTCTGTGTGTGCATCTTTGTATGTGTCAGTATGCAAGTGTCTGTATATGCGTATTTCTGTGTGTGTCTGCGTATTTCTGTGTGTGTGTGTGTGTGTGTGTGTGTGTGTATGTGTGTGTGTTTAGTGTGAGTGAATGAATGAGTGTGGGCGCAGGCTTTGTCCTTTCTCAAGTCTTTTGTTTACCACCCATCCCCCAGGTCCAAGAGGCTGGACTGAAGTATTTTCCAGATGAGGGAGCTGAGACGCCCTAGGGTAACCTATTTGTTCTGAGTTTCTGGCTGGTTGCAAATCAAGGCTCCCAGAGAAGAGGAGTTCAGGCCTCTGGACAAAGGAGGGAAGAGGAGGGGACAGGCCAAGAGTCCGAACTGCAGAATGTCCCCAGCCATGCCCAGAGGTGTCTGAACCACCAGGACCCTCCTAGAGGGCCTCCTTGTTTCCTCTACACCCTCTCTGTCCCTTATTCTCATCTGTATACTACCGTGCCAGGTTCCAGAAGTGTAGACAGAGGCTTTCCTTCAAAGACTCATCCAGAGTCAGAAGAGGAGAGAACTGGGGTTCCTCAGGGGAAGGAGTTGATGCTGGGCCACTTGTGGTCATCTAGGGACTTCTCCTCTGTCTGAACTGCTTATCTGATGCTTCTAGAAGGTTCCAGGCCAGGCTCTATTTGCTGTCCTGAGGGATGACACCCAGCCTTAGGAGTCTGAGCCTCTGAGGGTCTTTTCTCCTGTGGCTGCTGGTCTGTCCACACCCCTCACCCACAGCCTCCTCCATGGCCTCCTGCTGTGGCCATGAGAAGACAGTCTGGGCTCTTCTTTCCCTTCCCAATGCCAAGGGTTGTTTGCTGCTTCTCTCTCTCTCCCCCTCTCTCCCTCTCACCCTTTCTCCCCTGCTCCCCCCGCTCTCTTCTCTCTCTCCTCCTCTGTCCCTCCCTCCCCCCTCTCAATTCTAAAATACAGAAAACAGGCGATGGATGCCATTGGTTCTAAGTGTTTGCTCCCAGATGGGGTGTGTCAGCCAGCGTGTCAACAGAGGCTCTGGTACAGAGGAAGATGAGCCTCGTCTGCCTGACTTCCCAGACTGGTGCTAGTCACACTCTGGAAGGACCCTAGCCCCCAGCCCCAGTTAGGACATACTTTTCTGTTTTAAAAAGAAGAATGTGAAAGACCGTGAGGTGAAGAGTCTCGCTGAGGTGGAGAGAGCTTGGGCAAGTGAGAAGATCCTGACTCAGGCTTCTGGGTTCTTTTCTCCAGGGTTTTTGTTTTGTTTTGTTGGTTTCTCCAGACAGGGTTTCTCTGTGTAGCCCTGGCTGTCCTGGAACTCGATTTGTAGACCAGGCTGGCCTCGAACTCACAGAGATCTGCCTGCCTCTGCCTCCCATGTGCTGGGATTAAAGGTGTGGACCACCATACTCAGCTCTTCTCCTGTTTTCTTTGTTTGTTTGTTTTGTTTTTTATCATGCATTTAGGTCAGAAAGTTCCCTGGGCTGAGAGAACTAGACTCCATACACAGAGCTGAAGTTCAGCACACTAGTGCCCACTCCTGCATGGATCCCCACAGCACGCTTCTGGAGGTGCCATGTTCTCGTTATAGAAGAAGACACCGAGGGTCAGGGAGGTTCGAGTGACCTGAGCTGCCCAGCAGACAGCCTGAGCACCAATATCCTCTGTGTCCTTCGGATACAGGTCGGAGAAGGAAGCTGCTGAAGTCTCAGAGTGGGTGGGTGTGGCTGGATCTGTCATCATGTGAGTGGGACACACTTTAGCACCCGGGATCTAAAGAACATACTCAGCACCCACAGGCGCCTTGTTCCATCCTGCTCTTATTTGGCCCCACACCAGCCTCCGAGGCAGAAGTTATTCTCATTTTACACAGGAGGAAGCTGAGACACAGGGAATGCAGGAAACGATACACAGGAGTCTCAGCAAGCAGAGACGGGGACTGAATTGATACCAGATCCACCTACACAGAGCTCCTCTGCCTGGCCTGAAACTGTTCTGTGGTCTGTGCTGGATGTCTCCTCGTTGTCGTCTGAGAACACCTTGTGCATAGGCAAAAGGGCGTGATGGGCTGACTACCATGGTCTGTCATACCTGCCTGTGTCAGGCTTGTGGTCTGTCGGAGGGAGGCCTGTCTGTCCAAGGGAGGCCTGGAGGCCACTGATGTCTTACCCCCTCCCCACCCCATTCTTGTGTACTCATCAGGGCCTCATCTACCAGGAGTAAGGCTAATTGAAGCTCACAGCCTTTTGGGGTGTGCATGCAGTGGTTTGGAGGCTTCCTTATAGCCTTGGAGAAAGGGTAGAGCCCCGGCAGCCATCTGTCCAATTCATTCACTAATTTAGTCGTTCATTTGATGGATACCGAATGAGCATCTGCTTTGTAACAGGCCTGGGGCTAGGGGTGCAACGTTGAGCAAAGCAGGCTGAGCCTCCCTGGAGCTCATGTTTATGTTTCTAGGAGACAAAAGGCAAACATGGTGTAATTAAGAAACAAGTATTAAATGGTGGAACAGGGCAAGAAGGCAGAGCTGTGGGAGCCTGGGATAGGGCTAAAACCAGGCCAGGGGGCTCAGGGCTTTTTAGCAGAGGTTACCCTGGAGTATGAGCTGAGGCCTGATTAGCTGCTCGCGGGCACAGCACAGAGGGAGCATGGCTGTGTGCTGGATGCCTAGCAAGTGGATGGGCACAGCGCCGGAGATGCCAAGAGTTTGCGCTCCATCAGGGTCTGTGATGCCCTCTCATTCAGTGTGTTACCGTGGCTGAAATGCACTGAAGTTGGGCATGGTGGCTCATGCCTGTGATGTAAACACTTGGGAAACTGAGGCAGGAAGATTGCCTCCAGTTCAAGGTAATCCCAGGCAGCATAGAGAGACCCTGTTTCAAAGCAAACAAATGAACATACAAAAAATAAATAATTAAAATTAAAAATTTAATGCTTGAGAACCTAGGATCCTGATTCTGAACTCGATATTTTTGAGCGTTGGGACTATTAGGTGAAGGTTGTGACCCTGGGGGATTTCATGTTAGCGCTTGAGAGCTGTCTGTCTTTAGAGCCTGTGCCTCCCGTGCCGAGGCCTCTGAGGCTAGAGAAGCAGCTTCTGGAATCTTCTATCCTTGGGAGAGAGTTCTTCCGAGCACTTTGTGGTTTATACCCAGGATGCCCTTGTGGCCCTGTGGCTTAGGGGATGTGGTTCCCCTCTGTACTCTCAGCCTGGCCTACCTGCCTTATTTGCATTACTGTCTCCCACAGAGAATATCAGGAAGCCTGTGGAAGTCCCAGGGTGGGTTCCCCTCTGTTAATCATCTCTGGAGATACCCTTGCAGACACACCCTGAGGATTCTAAATTGTCTAGTTAACGCCTGAGCACTGAATTACTAGGTTCTTAATTGTGGTTGAAAATATACACTTTCTTTATAAAGAAGTTTGTTTATAAAAATAAACTTTCTTATTTCAGCCATGTTCTAGTGCAGTCTATGGCAGTGTCCACCGTGTGCATGTTGGGCATCTCTAGAACTCGGGCCTGGGGAGGTGGCTCAGTGGGTAAAGTTTCTTGAGGACCTGAGTTCAAACCTCCAGAGCCCAGATACTCATCTGCAATCCTCCTGCAGGGAGACTGAGAGGCAGTGACAGGAGAAGCCTGGGGGCCGTTAGCCTGGTATGCACAGGGAAGAAACAGCAGAGACCCCATCTCAAACAAGGTAGAAGGTGAGGACCAACACCAGAGATTGCTGTTCAACCTTTGACCTCCGACCTCTGACTTCCATGTATACACCATGGCAGGGGCATGTCCATATTCACACACACACACACACACACACACACACACACACACACACACACACGAAACTATTTCCTCCTTCCCCAGCCCCGGGACCACCATTCTACTGTGTACTTCTAAGAATATGACTATTAAAAGCATCTAATTTAAGTGGCAAACTCTGGCATGACTATAGGGAGCTTCAGTACATGTGAGTCATACAATTAGCTAAACTAGAAGGAGCAAGCTTCCTCTTTGATGGGAGAGATGAGCCAGTGAAGAAATGCTGGCACTTTAATGACTTGAAAGTTCAGGCAATTATCATCACTACCATCAACATCTTCACTGCCACCATCACCATAACCATCAACATTACTGTCACCTTCATCATCATCACCATCACCACCATCATCACCATCACCATCATCACCATCACCATAACCATCAACATTACTATCACCATCCTCCTCCACCTCATCACTACCATCATCTCTATCACCATCACCATAACCATCAACATTACTATCATCATCACCATCATCACTATCACCACCATCATCACCACCATCATCACTATCACCATCATCACCATAACCATCAACATTACTATCACCACCATCATCATCCATCATCACCATCATCACCATCATCACCATCACCATCATCACCACCATCACCATCACCATCACCACCATCATCACTATCACCATCATTTTCATCACCCTCATAGAATAGCATTTACATATGGCCATGAACCTGCTTTGTGCCCCTGCTCCTGACACTGGGCAAAGAAAGTAGCCAGCCCAGGGCCAAGAACATGGCAGACAGCTCTGCTGGCTGGAGGGCCTAAGGCAGGGACCACCAGTGGTGTCTACTTTTGAACCTTTTGTACCTGTTGTATTTCTGACATGTTGGCTGGTTCTTGGCTTATGACAAAGTGAAATGGAGAAAGTACAGCTGGAGTTAGCAAGTGTTGGCCTGACTCAGAAAAGACAGCTTTTGCCTGGGAAGATTCACTTCCCGTGGTGGGGGATGGCACAGAAACAGTCTTTTCCACCATGACTGTCCCCATTTGACATGGAGAAGCAAAGTCCTAGAGAAGTCAAGTGATCTGCCCAAGGTCACACAGCAGCTCACACCCAAGCCGGCGGCACCAGGGAGGGCTGCCTGGAGAAATCCAGCAGAGTGCACAGGATGGAAGTTCACCATGGTTTTCTGCTACCTGGATTTCAGGCCTCTGGGTCAGAATTCTCTAGAAGGAGCTTCAAGGTCCTCCTGAGGCAGCTTCCACTTCCACTCCAATCAGACAGCATCATGGCAGGACCAGGCAGGATGGGATGGGATGACGGGTGGGAAGAAGCAGATGTTTCTAGGGTATCCTGTTCATATGGTTCTGGACCCTAGGCCCCCATTACGCATTCTCGCAGCACCATGAGCCTTTATAGCGTGTGTGGCTCTGCGCTCATTTGTAGGAATCTAGATCCTGTCTGTTCCCGTCTTAGCTGGAGCTCCATGGGGCAGAGTCCACGCGTTTTGCTTGATTCTCTCAACACAATGGCTGAAGGTTCTCAGTAAGAGCGCAGAACAAATAAGTGAATACTGGGGGTCACCCAGGATCAGCTTATATCTCTCTGAGTCAGTGTCCCCCATGGCTGGGATATGTCTTAGGCCCTAAGTCCTCTGCTTCCCCTTCAGGGTCTACACCTAAGAGGCATCAATAATTACCTGTCACGGGGAGGAGGCCAAGGGTCTCCGACAGAAAGGAATCGCTGACTCGGCAGTATCTCGGCGCTGAGTTGTGCAGACTTGAGCAGTTCCGCCCACGCAGACATCTGGTTCCCGAAATATCCCAGGCTAGCACACACGCAGAGCCCTCACAGCTGAGCTGACTCGAGTTTTCTCGCTCAGTGAGGCGAGTCTGTTTCTGAAGCCATATAACAGGAAATGAGCTTCAGAGGCAGATGGGAGGAGAGAGGGCTGATCTCCCCAGTTGTGGGTTCAGTGAGGTCTGTCCTTCCGTTACAGGTACAAGGGACATGCTGTAACACTGCAGTTCTTAGCTCATGAGGTACTGTGTAGAGCCATGGTGCAGCTGACAAGGCTGACTGGCAGGTAGAGTTTGATCTGTATCCTCATCAGTAAGGCCCTGGTCCCCTTATTGCAGATGGACAAGGATGCCATCGTTCTCACACTTGTCAGCGAGTCCTTTACATCCAAGGCCCTTATCCTCCTTCCCTAGGACCAGTGTTTATTGATGCCTCTTAGGTGCAGACCCTGAGGTAAGCATGGAACTTTGGGCCTAAGATATATCCTTTAGCCACTGTTGGAAGAATTAAGCAAAACTGTAACAGACTCCACCCCATGGAGCTCTAGATGAGATGGGAGTCAGGAATGATCTAGAATCCCATCAGTGAATACGCAGCCACATGGACTGTAAAGAAGAGCTCACGGTGCCAGGCAAGTGTGTAACAGGGAGTTAGGGTCTGTCTTAGTTAAGGTTTCTATTGCTGCAAAGAAACATCATGACCAAAAAGCAAGTCAGGGAGGAAAGGGGTTATTTGGCTTACACTTCTGTATTGGTGTTCATCACTGAAGAAAGTCAGGACAGGAACTCAAGCAGGGCAGGATCCTGGAGGCAGAAACTGATACAGAACCCATGGACGGGTGCTGCTTACTATCTTGCTCCCCCTGGCTTGCTCAGCCTGCTTTCTTATAGAACCCAGGACCACCAGCCCAGGGATGGCACCACCCACCATGGGCTGGGTCCTCCCCCATTGATCACTAATTGAGAAAATGCCTTACAGCTGGATCTCATGGAGGCATTTCCTCAACTGAGGCTCCTTCCTCTCTGATAACTCCAGCTGTGTCACGTTGACACAAAACCAGCCAGTGCAGGGTCACAGGAAACTGAGACAGACTTTGAAGAATGAACCCGAAGTTTTCTGTCAAAATCAACAGTCCACGCCAAGGCACTGTTGGGTCCTTTGTGGCCAGGAGGAACTCTAAGCCTGTACAAGTGAAGTGCAGAGAGGAGAGCACGGGCCAGACTCTGGGACCTTCAATTCCATAGGAAGGATTCCAGTCTCCTTCCTAGAGCAGGGGGGACATTTGCAATGTAGGGACCAAAGAGAGCTTGGGTCTGAGTCACACACTCATCCCCTTAGTGAATGTGACCTCAAAAGTGCATCCCCCTGAGGTACACCGGTCATCAGTCTGGCTCTTCCCTTCAGTCACGTCTTGTCATCCAACACTCATCTCTCAGGCCCAGGAAGCTGAAGCACACAATCCTAAGAAATCCCAAGATTGTCACTGTAGACTTGTGCGTGTGACTCAGGGCTCTCCAGAATCAGCAGGAGCAAATAGGGCTGGGCTCCTCTAGTGACAGGGACCTTTCGGAAGTGACCAGGCTCTGAGGATTCCTCTTCACGAATGGAATGAGGTACCTTTAGGAAGGGCTTTGGCGTGGGGTGTCTTGATTATGTTTCTAGTGCTGTGTGTCTTAGTTAGGGTTTCTATTGCTGTGAAGAGACACCATGACCATGGCATTCTTATAAAGGAAACATTTAATTGGAGCTGGCTTGCAGTTAAGAGGTGTAGTCCATTGTCATCATGGTGGGAAGCATGGCGGTGCATGGGCAGACCTGGTGCTAGAGAAGGAGTTCTACTGTGGATTAGCAGGCAGCAGGAAGAGAGAGTGAGCCACTGGGCCTGGCTTGAGCTTCTGAAACCTCAAAGCCCACCCCTAGTGACACACTTCCTCCAACAAGGCCACATGTCCTAATCCTTTCAAATAATGCCACTCCCTATGAACTTATGAGGGCCATTTTTTTCAAACCACCACACTGTGATAAAATATCCTGACAAAAAGCAACTTAGGGGAGAAGGGGTTTGTTTCAGCTCACAGGCCATCATTTAGGGCAGTGATTCTCAACCTGTG